>JAVJIF010030483.1:2500-152500 GCA_038442645.1 Agave tequilana | reverse complement strand
CAAAAAATAGATACAAACGCAGTATCTTGAAACAAAAAAAAATAAAAACTCATAAAAACTGACTACCTTATTGATTTTCTTGCAAAACAGTGCACTAACACGCCACCACTATCTCTTTTAGCTTCATCAATGAAATCAAAACATTCATCAAAGTGCTCACTTAAATTTGTATCTTCAGTGTCAAGCATTGTGCCCAACCATCGCGCACACACACACACACACACACACATGCACCACATATGCGCGCGCACACGCAGACGCACAACCCCCCCACCACCGCAACGATACAAACATATCACACTGACACCACCACCACGCACACCCAACAGACACACACCCCCCCCCCCACATGTACACACACCCCGCCCCAGCACCACCTCCACCACGACCACCACCACCACCACCCACACACACACACAAAAACACAACACAATTATACACAGACATACCACAATCATACACAAAGACACTACACACCACATGCACGCGTTTGCACTCACCCCCCCACCACCACCTACACCACCACCACCACCAGACACACACACACACACACACACATCACACACAGACCACATACACACAAATGCGCGTGCACGCGCGCGCGCACACATGCACGTGTGCACAGACCTCCACACATGCACAAACGCACACATGCACACGCGCACACCTCCCCACCACCATACACACACATTACACATACACCACCATCACACCTCCCACACACAAAATGGGCACAGATAGAGAGACGAGAGAGAGAGAGAGAGAGAGAATAGAGACCATCATGGCACCAACACAAGACGAGACCATCACCACGCGCGCGCGCGAGAGAGAGAGAGAGAGAGAGAGAGAGAGAGAGAGAGAGAGCTTGGGCAGTAATTGCGGCTTGAGAAGAGATGAGGAGGCTAGGGTTGGTGAGGGCTGGGTGTTTTAGATCTGGTATTTAAAGGAGGTTTTGACGACGGTTCAGGTAAGAAGCGCCGTCAAAATAAATTTCACAGCGGTTCTAAATACACGACTATTCTAAATAGAACCATCGTTAAATGTCCAAATACAAACTGTGTATTTTTCATCAAATTTCATAATTGCCACCGCCTTTTGATGCATATCATGTTGAATTTGTGGAGCCTGATTGCCAACTTTGATAGAGAATCGCCCTCAGATAAGTATTACCCAGGAAGAACTGTGAGGTCCAGTCACAGTGAAAATTAGAAAGTCGGGAAGTCCATCCTGGGTGACTCAGAAGCGGAGCCTCGGGAAGAGTCTTCCAAGGACTGGACAACCTCCCTGACTCCCCGAGTAAAGGCATACTATAGGCGAGTGTGGTCAAGCTTGGAGTTTCAGATGGAGGCATGTTCAAGTGTTCAGGGGATCACTCTGAGTCTCGGGAGGAGCACTCTGAGTGACATAGCAGAGAAACATTCCTGAGGCACAGTGAGGTACAGCAAATGCGGTCCAGCTTGAAAGCTTCGTGATATAAGAAACTCAAGTCACATGTCAAGGGCAATTTAGCAATGTTACAACTTGTAACTCTAGTTTTATCTATAAAAGAAGATGTACCGTAATTAGGGTGGGGTGGTGAAAATATAGATGCAATCATCTAGAGGGAGGGTGAATAGGTGATGGATATAGAAATATGGTAAATAATGTAGAATAAAAATTATCTATCAAAATAAGTAATATAGAGCAATATAACACTTTAAAGTAATTGCACAATGTAAATGAGAAGAATGACTAGAGATAGAGAAAGTGAGAGAAAGCAATCGAAAATATGAGCTTTTATTTTGAGGTTCGAGCCACTACTCTATATCCCCACCTTCACCGCGATGAAGGTTTTCTACTGCTTGATCCTGTAAGATCACTTCTCTATAAGTTCTAACTAGAACACTCAGACCCACAAGTCCTTCTTACTTGGGGCCGCAATACCTTACAACCACGAACCCGCAAGCTCGTTAAGGCCACAACCTGTACAACACAAATACAACGAAGGGGTGATCTTCTTCTCGATCACCAAAAATGACTCAAAATAAATTTCTAGAACCAATGTGGGGATTTAGAAGCTTTGAGTTGTGAATAGTAAAGCTTAGAGAATTTTGAGAGCAAGAGCAAAGCTTTGAAAGAGTGGGATGTAGAAATGAAGCTCAATATGAAATTTCTTGAAATATTCTTAAAAAATTTATCTTAAATGTTTTCCAAAATGTTGTTCAACGATCCTAAGGGTTTAAAACAATATACCCTTATTTATAGAGGTCCGAGAGAGAGAGAGAGAGAGAGAGAGAAATTAAACCCAAAATAGCCGTTAGAGATTAGCCCAGAAAAAGACAAGACTAAATATAACCGTTTGGGGCATAATCTAGGCCTAAGCAGCCTGCCCGACCGGCTGCAAATGGTCAGATTTCTGGCCGTTGGGGTTGACAGTCGATCGGCCGGTCGATCGGCCCAAGGCTAAAACATTGATCACTGCACACAGTCAACCGGGCGGTCAATCGATGTGTCACGAGTTTAAACTTGTACATACTGCGCATAAATGATCGACCATCCGGTCAACCGGTAGAGCAATTCAGCTCTACCAGCGGTCTATCGTGTGATCGACCGCTCAAGGTAAAAAACAAAGAACAGAAATGTTCTGAAATAAGTTTTGATTTTTTCACAAAATACTTTGAATTCTTTTTACAAAACAGAGTTCATAAATATATTTGAAACTTAAAACATGTATGATTCTAGGTCAAAACAAAATCAAAATGTAGAACTTGTTTTTGTAAATTAGGAAATTTCATTTTGAAATTTTACTTTTCAAAAAAATGTTTTGAAATATAATTCAAAAACTAAAATTCTTTTCAACAAATTTTAGAATCAAAACACATCAAAGTATAGGGGGGGGTGTGTGTGTGTGACTCATGAGATTCTAGAGCATCTAAATTGGTATTTAAAAAAAAACTAAATCTTACATTGATAAAAGAAAAATAAATTCTTCTTTTCTTTTTTCTTGATCCTTCTTTAATTTTTTAGCTAGCCTCCAATCTTGAGTGCTATGAGTGCTCTTGTTGCTTTAAGCTCTTTGGATCTCTTAGATGATAGTTTTCAAATTTGTGAGCTTGGAGTGAAGCTAATCATTCTTTGGATTTTTCTGAAATTTATCTAGCAAAAGTTTATTAGTACAAAATAACCTAATGAGTTTCATCATCAAAACAAGGGTTAAAGGCCTTTGGGCTAAAAATCTCCCCTTTTTTGATGATGACAAACCTATGGAGTTATTTTACATAACGGAAGAGATTTAAAGTGAAGCTTCCCTTAAACAAATGCATATATGAAAGATCTTATTTTAAGTTCAATGCAATAGATAAAGTTCGCTTATAGGATTTGTATTAGGTGAGCTTAATGCATAGCATCTATGTATGCATAGATATAAACATAAAGGGTGGGTATGCACTAGATAATACACCTCTGATGGATCAGAGGGAGCAATCCACGGATCGAAGGGAGAACCCGTAGCAGGAAGAGGCTGACAGTAATCATCAGGAATGGGAATGGGCCAATCATTCTTGGAATAGCTGAAATCACTACATTTCTAAAGATATTGGATAACCGAGCAGACATATGACATGTCATTTCGATATTCATTTTGAAGATCTTCCTGAACTGCCAAAATCTTCTCAGTGGCAGCAGTGGATCTCAGAGACAAGTTACCTAACTGGTTCAGGATAGCAAAATATGGGTTTGCTGATGAAAAGAAGGAACCAGAAGGAAATTTGGTGGAGCATAAGCTCGAGCGCCTACTTACGTCCTCTTAAGGAGAGTACGAGATCAATATCGACAGAGGGAGCAAGGACTTCTCACCGGGAAGATCAATTTTGAAATGTTTAAACAGACGAGTAATGATCATCCTGAAAGAGAGATTCCTACTTGGAATAAAAAGATGCTCAAAAAGCATGAAATCGATGAGGAGTTTGGGGGTATTAACTCTAATGCCTTTTAGAAGGCAATATATTAAAAGTGGAGTACAATCTAGAGCATGACTTTATTCTTTTGATTTTGGGAGGAGATTATAGAGCACTATCTTGGGAACAACTTGGTCAGAAAGTATGAAGTACTTCACCTCCTCGTTCCTCATCAGAGCCGGGTTATCATCATCATGAAGCAAACGAGAGGCGATGAGAGAAGTCTTACCGTCAGGATACTCAAAATCGTTAAAATCCATGTTAAAAATATTTACAAGACAAATGAAAAAGTCGAGCAAATCCTTCAAGAGACATGTTAATGTCAATATCTTTAACATGAGATTCGATATATTATCATGGAAGGAAAGATTTGAATAGAAGAATTGGACAAGCAAGGGATAAATATGTTCTTTGATAATAACAATGAATTCAAGAGAACTTGTTCTTAGAGTACTATCAAGATTGAGATGCTCAAAGTCAGCGAGTACAATAGAATGACCAGAAATTATATGCTTTTTTTGCATATAATCGTATGTTTGAACTTAGCATTTTCAGATATAAACATAGAAGAGGATTTAAGTCTGGAAGAAGATTCAGGTTTCTTGGATTTTTCAAGCTTTTCAGTTCTTTGACATTTTGAAGACAAGGTGAATCAACAATGTTTAGATAGAAACTAGGAGTAAGCCCGAAAATTTGCAGAAAATTAAACAGAAAATAGATGGAAATTGAACTAAATCTAAATGAGAAGTTTTACCCAAGAGAAATTAGTGAAATCCTTCTCCAATCAATAGTAGATTGAAGTATCCAATAGATCTCCAGAAATTTTTGAATGAATATGGTGAGATTACAGAGAATTTTGGAATTTGAAAAAAGAGGTTTTGAAGAGGGGAGTCGACAAAGAAGGAAAATAAGAAGAGGATGAAGAATCTAGGATTTTAAAAGCAATAAATATAAGCAGTTACTGAAGATCGGTCGACCAGATGGTCGTCCGGGAAAACCCAAGAGTACTGACAAATAAAACTCATTCAAAGTCAGTCGACCGATTGGTCTACCGACAGACCTAGTAAGTCCTGACAGGCTTACGCGGTCGACCAGGGTGAGAGTTCAAAAACACTCTCAGTACTCGATCAACTGATTGAGAAAAGAAAATGAATCGAAAGTAAAGTTAAAAGTTAAGGTCAGCAAGTTCTAAGTCTCTTCTCAATTTACGCGCGTAGCAGAGGCTAGATGGATCGATCCACAGGGGAGGATGCGATAGAAACTTTTCGGAACGATTTCTCTGTAGATAGCTTGAAAAAAAGAGATATTGGTTGTAAGAAAGATATTTAATTAAGCAAAAAAAGTTATAATCCACTAATCATCTACCACAACCAATTACTAGTCTAAGAAGGAAAGCACATGTTGAATTTATAAAGATCTACCCTAGGGTTTTAATTGAGAGCCAAGTACGATGAGTAAAGAAGAATGAAAACCCTAATTAGAGTACACTAAATAAGATTAAACTTTAGTTCATCTTAATTTCTAAGCATAGTATAAGAAAAGTCTTTTAAACCTAACATGATGCTACCAAAGTATCTAAATATGAATTAAGAGTAACAATTAAAGAGTGTAACACTAAAATAATGCAACTTAACTAATTATTCATTTTCAAGAATATCAACTTAATCCTAGGGTTTCAAACAAGCATAGAGTTCAATCAGTTTATCTTTTATACTAAACTTAAGTTGATCGAGAGATTAGTAAACTACAAGATAAATTGGTAATTCATATTTCTTTTATTTTTAAGAAGATATATAATGGAGAAGGAAAATTTGCATCAAAAAGAAAAGAAAAAGAAAAATAAATAAACTAAAGCAATAACAAGGAAATTAAAGAACAAGAGAGCTGAAAAGAAAAATGAACCTTTTATTGATTGTCATTAGCCAGTTATAAAGTCTTTCTTCTTCTTCAAAATCTTCTTTTTTATATTAAAAGCTAAATAATACAATGGATATTCAGAAATAAATGGTTAAACAAATAATTTTATACTCAATCTCTGAGATGCCTTTCCTCTGTTGCTTTTCAGGGGTATTTATAGTAGATTTGAGAGGTAGAGTTTCACAAAAACACCTCTGCCAAAACTCGGCGAACGCGACCTCAGGATTATCGCATTTTCGCGGCAAAAAGAGCTTGCCGGCCGCGGCAATTTGTGAAGTTTTGTCACGCGCTTTGGCAGTAACTTCATCTCATCTGTTTATGTGGAGATTTATCCTCAGAATTTTCATTTGATCCCTGAATTTCGAAATATTTTGATATTGGAGATCAAGTTATCTCTAAATCCAGGTTAAATTCAAATTTTCTCCCCTTTATCTTCAACTTGTGGTGCAAACAACCAGAATTTGAATAGAAGCCCACCTTTATCTTCAATTGGGATGAGGATTTATCTTGTTTTATCTTTTTCTTTCTCTAGATTTTAAACAAAATTAATTTAAAATCCAAATTTAAATGAGATAGACTAGAAGCTTCATTTTTCTTCTTAATTAATCTTTATTTTCATAATAATTGTGGGCTTTTGTCTTTTTTTGGGCTTTCTCTTGAATTATGGAGGCTTGTACATTACAAAACTATTTAATAAATTAAATAGTAATATTTTATAACAATAAGTATAAAAATTAGACTAAAAATATGCATTATTGATGACCAGTCACACCTCCATACCTATCTTTTTGCTCGTCCTCGAGTAAAATAAAAAAAAAGAAAAATCTAAACTAATCTAACCAAATTCATTTTTGTAGGAATCACGATTGCACTTAGCTCGTGCAACAAGTGGTTAAACCTCTAGGTTACCCCTAGAGGTTGAGTTTTGTCTCGTGAGGGTTTACAGTAAATTACACCCACAAAATCCATTAAAAAAATAAAATGTTAGTATTTTCAAAATTTCATTTGAAAAGAGGAAAAATATTGAGACATTTTTTAGGAAATTAAATAATCTATAAGTCTTTAGGATTATCAAATTATTTATTCCTATACTTAATCTCGATGCAAAAATTTTATTATCAATTTAGGTTAGAATTAACTAAATTTTCACATAATCTATTATTTTACCATAGATCATATGCACCTTTATTATCGTGAATTTTTTTGACTCGGGATTCTTTAACTTAAACTCTTATGCCTTGTATATTAATATATATATATTGTTTTGCAGAAGTTCGAAGTATTACCACTTCGTTGCCCTTTAAGCACTTCTTTTTTTCTTTTTAATATGTATAGCTCATCTAATTTTCTTTTGTGTAAGTATCAAGGCTTCTTGAGGCACTAATACCTAACAATTGATTATTAGATGTGTTAATGCATATAATATATTTATATATTTTTTCTTTTTTCCTTTCAAACTTACCTAACTACCTTTCAATAAGTACCAAGACTTTCTTAGGCCAAAGCACCTAGCTAGTCAATAATTAGATTTGCTTATTTTATATATATTTTTTCTAAGACACAAGAGTCTTTCTTTTAAATCCCAAGTGTGTAAGTGTATAAAGTATGCATATTTCATCAAGATAAAAATTAGGACTAAATTACTTTTTCAATTTTTTCTTCTAAACCTAAAAATCAAACAAATAATCTTATTTTGACCAAGTATTAAGAAATCCTAATTATGATTTTTCTATTCCTTAAAATTACTTAATTACTTTCAAAAATAAATCAAAGTATTATTTTCTTTTTCAAAAAGTTTTTTTCGAAAAAAAATGTTAGTAAACCTACCTATGTTAGTATGTATATTTATTTATTATTTTAGTTTTCTCTTTTTTTTATCATGTTAATTATGTTACATGTTAGAATGTTAGATGTTCAATATTGACCCTCCCCTATACTTATCTCATGCATTGTCCTCAATGTATGAATGAATGTATGCATGCAAGGAATAAAGTATAGAAAGAGGTGAAAAAAATATGTACAACATCATGTTTCTCCCACATGAGATCTCTTTAGATCTCATCCCTCTAGCTCGCTTCCCATCATTCCAATGAGTTCTTTTTATAGGGCATAGTGGGGAGGTCAATCTTTTTGTCATTTTAGCTCTCTTTCTCTCCAGTCTCACATTCCTTAAGCTCTTCTTTCTCATATGTCTACATTTATTGTTCAAAAATTGATTACTATCACACTTCTCAGTTGGAATTTCCTCACTATAAATGTCTAAGAATTCTAGCTCAGTCCATACATCTCCTCAAAACTTAGATCAACACTTTTTTCTGGAGGTGTGTAATTAATCAAAATATCCCTAATCGATTCATCTAAACAAATGAGTTCTTTTTCAAAGAGGCTTTCAAATGTTAGGTAAATCGAAGGTTCTTGAATTATATTCTCATGCGATATATCATTGATTGGCTCATTGAAATTGAAGACACTCAAATCAAAATTTATTTTTAAAGGGGACTCTAAAATCAGGATCTCCAACCTATGTCTTCTCATTAATATAATCGCATTTATCCTTAAATAATTCATCAAGAAATAGAGGTTTATTTTCTATACCTTCACTTTTTTCTTCACAATTGTTCTTAATGAAGTTTACCTCAAACGTTTGGTCTTTTATCTTACGAGATTGTTGTTCTAGGTTGAAGACATTGACCTCTTTAGTCATGTCTTCAAAGGTTAACCTCATGGATCCGTTCCTACAATTGATGATCGCATTTGCAGTTGTAAGGAATGGATGCCCTAAGATAACGGGAGTTTGAGATCTAGGATTGGATACAGGTTGGGTCTCAAGAATAATAAAATCTACTGGGTAGATAAACTCTTCAACCCGGATAATGACATCAGTAATTTCTCTTTTTGAAATTTTTACGGATCAGTTAGTTAATTGGATTGTAAGTTTAGTCAGATTATGCTCCCCCATCCCAAGTTGTTGATAGACTGAGAAATCGAGTAAGTTGATACTTTCTCCCAAATCAAGAAGTGCACGATTAATTACAGTTTGACCTATTGTGCAAGAAATAGTAGGGCAATCAGGATCTTGTACTTGATAGGGATTTGATTGTACAATAGCTCACTAATGTTAGTGGCTAGAAAAATCTTCTTTGGCACCTTAGTCTTTTTTTCTTGGTACACATGTCCTTAAGGAATTTGGCAAAGTTAGGGACTTGTTGGATTGCATCAAGAAGAGGTACATTAATCTTGACTTGATTAAAAATCTCATGTACCTTATCCATTTCTATACTTTGTTTATTTTTAAGCCTATTTGGGTAAGGGCTATAGGCTTGTGCACATTTTCAGCTGAGTTATCTTTTTAGTGTTGTCGGAGTTAAGTGGAAGTGAAATGGGACTAGGAAAGGTGGACGCTTGTGTTGAACTTGAAGGTGTTGACACTTGGTTATTAACTTATTTTTCTGACCGCAATATATGAATCAAATTACACAGATTTGGATCTTGAGACTCATTGGCTTGCCCAAAGTTTCTTGGGTTTTGGCAATGATTGACTAGGAAGAGTATCTTTTTATCTTTCACTAATTGGATTAGCTTATTGACTCAATTGCATCTTTATCCTAGTCATAACTTGAGCTAGTTTTTCTTAGTTTTTAACCAAAGTGTCCACCTTTCTTTCGATATTGGAGAGTCTTGTTTTCATAAGTGAATTTTGGAAAGAGGGTGGAGGACTTTGGTTGGAAAAATTTTATTGATAAGGAGACTGTTGGAAATTGTTGGAGAACTTGGGCCTTGATTGATCATTGTTGTTTGGGCTCCATAAGAAATTTGGGTGATTTCTCCAAACGGGATTGTAGTTTGATGAATTTAGATTGTTGGCGGGCTTTGTGAAGCCTGCATTCATATGTTCGAGAAACATTTGATGAGCTAAAAAGACGGGACATTCCTCCAGCACGTGGTTCATGACTTGACAGTAAGTACAGTCCGCCGAAGATGTTGGGTTGACTTGGTTCACCAAGATTGGCTTGGTTCACCAAGACTGGCTCGGTTCACCAAGACCGACTCGGTTCACTGAGACTGACTCCTTAGTTTCTAAAACTTCTAGTCTTCATATCACAACGGCTAGTTTAGGTTTGGTAGCTATGTTTGCCTCAATGGATGGGCACTTCCTTTAGAAAAGTAAGGGTCGTTAGTCCTAAAATTTTTCGGAGTTGATTCCCATTGGATGGTCTTATCAGCCAAATTTTCATATAATAACCATCCTTCATCTTCGTTCTTTTTCAAAAATCCTCCTTAGTAAATGGATTCTAATAGGATTTTCGTTTGATATTCTAATCCATCATAAAGAGCTTGATAAACTTGCCATTTCTCTATCCCATGATGAGGGAAATGGGCAAGGAGGTCCTTTAAGCGTTCTAAGTACTTTAAAAAGATTCATTAGCTATTTGCTTAAACTACAAGATGCTTTTCCTAATTTGCGCAGTCTTGTGAACGGGATAGAATTTTGATAGGTAGTAAAAATTGCATATTTATCACTACATTTACTATCATGTTTCCTATTTATTCTTTTAATTATGCACTATTACTAAAGTTTTGTTATTTAATGTGTGCAGGCCTTGAGTATTTATTCAAATAAAGAATAAAACCCTAAATGAAGCCCAAAAGCCCATGTCCAAGCCCAATGCAAAAGTTGCAATTACCAAGTGCCAAAGTTGCAAATACTAAAAGAAGAGGGAAGGGATAGATTTCTACTCAACCCTAAATGCTTGCAGTAAAGATAAAAGAAGGAGAGTGCAAAGATAAAATTCGTTCTGAAGAGATTTGGATTTAGGGTAACTTGCTTCCCAAGTTATCCCGAATTTTCAAAATAAAGAGTCGAGATGTCAGATCTAAACGGATGTACCCAGATGGACGGACCAGAGGAGGCCATGCGCGAAAGCGCGTGGCCAGGGACAAAGCTGTGGCCGCGGAAACGCAGCCAAAGCCGCGTTTTCGCAGCCAGATGGATGAGAGGGAATACCTGCTTTTGCACGAGAGTTTTACCGGGACTCTACTTCTTCCAGCTCCTATAAATACCCCTGCAGAGCAACAGAGAGGCGGATCCAGAGACGGGAATTTAGGGTTTCTTTAGTTTTTGTCTTTTCAAATTTCTGTAATCTTCATTTTGTTTTTAGCATACTTTGGAGAAGAAGGAGCATTGTATTTGGACGCGATTTCAAATAAAGGTTACCTTTTTTGCCATTTAAATTCTTGTCATTTAATTTTGTTTTACTTTGTGATCTTTCTATTTGTTTTGTTCTTCTTTCTCTCACAATTCTTCATATTAAACAAAATAAAAAAATTAAAAATATAAAAAAAAAGATGATTAACTAATTCTAAAGTGTGGTTTGCTGATTTCTTAAACAACCCTAGAGCAGTTTAGGAATTGAATGGATTGATAATAATTTTTAGAAACCCTAGGTTTAAGACAGATTGCTTGAAGATTAAATTGATAGTTAGTTTTTCTAATCTAGGTTACACCTCTAAACTATTCTTCACAACTTCATGCTTAAGTACTTTGACAGCATAACCTTAAGGTGAGACTTTTCTTATGTTGTACTTAGAAGTTAGGATGAACACTTGTTGGATTTTTAGTAGTGCAAACTAGTTAGATTCTAATATCATTTTTTCTTACTTGAATCTTTTCTAATAAACCTAGGATAGATTTTATGTATTTCAAGATGATATTCAATATTCAAAGACTTGCAGTATGGGTTGTGGTAGAAGATCAGTAAAACCACATATCTCCAATCATATATTCCAAATCTAATCTCTCTTTTGTTTTGTTCTAAGGATACAGAGAAATCGTCCGAAAAGCTTGCATCGCATCCTTCCCTGTGGATCGACCCGCTTTGGCCCTTGCTGCAGCGGATAGAATTGAGACTAAGAATTCATAAACTTTAACTCTTTCTTTGCAATCTCAGTTTTTCAATCAAAATTTTGGCGCCGTTGCCGGGGAAGGAACGGCACGATTTTCTCAAAACTAATTCTTTTATTCTTTCTGTTTGCAGGTTCGAAGAACAGGAAAACTAATAGCAGCAAAGGACATATAGCAACTCTGTGTCTCTGCCCTCGAAGGCAGAGCAACAGAGCCTACTACAGAGCCGCGCAAACGCAGCAATAGCCGCGTTTCCGCGGCCTGAGTAGTTCACTACTCACTCTGTTTTCTGCAGGTTGCTGCAATTTGTAAGTTTGATTTACTGCTCTGTTAAATATTCTCTGTGATCACCCTGCATACTGCTAATTAATTAACAGTAACTTACTTGTTGAAAAAATAAAAAAATTAGACTCTTGCATCGTAGGCACGTGTCTATTCAATATTTTTAATTTTGTTGAAGAGTACTAGCGACAAGGTACGTTTGCATTGCATATAGATTAGGAAACACTCTTGGCTGATTTACTGTTTTTTGAGTGATTACTTATCTACTGCTTTACACGTACACAAAAAATTTTTAAGGGCAAAACCCATTAACAAGATAAGGTGGGGATTTCATCACCCTTCCTTGGCCCACAAATCATCTCCGTCACACTCACAACCCTAACCTTAAGTAAAAATTGACTAGACGTTGGCCCTAGGTTAACTCGGACTCACTAGGAGATTGGCCGAAGGAGGAAGTTGTTCGAAATTAACTCTTGCCAAGTCGGTGTCTAGGAAGGGGATTAAGGGGCGAAAGCCCGAAGATCGGTGGTTATTTAATTAAGGAATGTCTTTGACGGAAAACCTCCCACCGGTCTTGCCACCTACCTGGCCGATTAACTTGTGGTTAAGGTCGGCAATATACCTCCTAAGGACATTCTAAAGTTAGGAGTCGTCTAGGTCAAGGCTTACCCTAGAATAGGAATTTTGACTGTTTTTCTTTTTTTTATTGATTGATTGGGTGAACTTGTTTGCTAATTGTGCATGTCCGCTTGGTCGAGAGACCCACTTACATCTAGACTAACTAGAACCAGTTCACCACCCGAGTAAAGCCCAACTCACACATAGCACAACCACCGTCACTACAAGATAGGTTCTATCCTATTAGAACCTCTCTTCCTTATTGCATTCAGTTATCCAATGAAGGTGTTGACCAATTTGAGCTCAAGCCACAATACATCAACACTCTTCCCAAATTTCATGAACTAAAATCTGAGGATGCATACTTTTTCATAAGGGAATTTGAAGAAGTATGTCTCATGATGAAGATACCCAGCCTAGGAGAAGATGCCATCAAACTACGGTTTGTCCCATTCGCTTTGAAAGACTTATTGCATTCAGTTATCCGATGAAGGTGTTGACCAATTTGAGCTCAAGCCACAATACATCAATACTCTTCCCAAATTTCATGAACTTGAAACTGAGGATGCATACTTTTTCATAAGGGAATTTGAAGAAATATGTCTCATGATGAAGATACCCAGCCTAGGAGAAGATGCCATCAAACTACGGTTTGTCCTATTCGCTTTAAAAGACTTAGCAAAGAAATGGCTCTACAGTCTAGAGGCCGGTTCAATATCTTAGTGGGATAATTTCGTTAAGACCTTCTTAAAGAAATTTTTGTTGGGATTGGATAAATCATACATATGCTTTACTTCATGTATATGTATTTTTAATTCAAATCTAATAAATATACATGTATACCCGTGAGTCTCTTGCCTTCATGCAAATACATTTAATAGACTCTTTTATGTTTGGGATATGTATGTATATTGTTAGGATTGGATAAATCATACATATACCTAGAAGTTTGTTTGTTTTATTGAAAAATGATTTTTCATATTTTTGTAAAATTTTGATACATGATCACTTTTGAGCTTCAATGTCTATTTTCATGAAAATGCTATTTACATGACTCTTGTACACTCACATTTTATTCATTTTGTCATGACCTTGTTTCATGAACACCTTTTTATGAGCTTTATAGATCTTGAGTGTTATATTTGTGTATTTGGTATGATTCATGAAATACATATGCTTTGATTTCATGTTTTGAAGGATCTTTAACTAGTTTTTCAAAAATTATTTTAACTAGTTATTGTTCCTCATTTGGTAGTGATTTTCAATGCTAAAATATTTTCAAATCTATTTTTGAAAATCCCTACCATCAATGGGAGGATGGATGGGCGATTATGTCTTATATGCTTCATTGAAAATCTTTTATCTTGAGCATATGAAGGGTGGTAGGTTATGAGTTATACACTTGATTTTATTGTTATGTCAATTGGTATCATTGGATTCTTTCAATTGGTATCTAAATTGATAATTTTTGTATATACTCATATTTTGTTTTCTTATATATGTATGTATCAATGTCAATTGGTATACTCATTTCATACATATATATGAGTTTCATGTGCTTAACTTTCAATTGGTTCACACTTTTAAAAGCACAAAGTTTATGATGAAAAATAAAATTTTTGATCATTATGTTTGCTATTGGTATCAATATGTTTCAACTTCATATTTGTTAAATTTTAATTGGTATCAATATGTTTTATAATAATGATTATTTTCGATTTGGTATCTTAAAAATTTGATTGTTTTACAAGAGCTCTGATACCTTTAAAAAATTTAAAAAAAAAAAGAAAATTAAAAAATGTTTTGATATATATTTCCTATATGCAAGGAGAGCTTAACATCTCTTCTACATATAGATTCATGTTGAGTATATTATAAATTGAGGAGCTTGACAACTCTTCTTTATATGATATACGTGTGTAGGGGGAGCTTCACATCTCCTCTTATGCATTACATAATATGTGTTATATGAATTGGGGCTTGTCATCCCTTCTTCATGTAATGCATATGTGTAGGGAAGCTAACTTAGCGTCTTCCTCTTCATGAATGTATATCGCATATAAATCTTTATTGATTGATTTGTTTAACCCCTTCTTGATCTCTTTGTTTTTAACAAAAAGGGGGAAAAAAATTTGTTTGATTTGTTTTTACTTTGAACCCTTTGTTGATGATTGACAAAAAGGGGGAGAAGTATTTGAGTTTATATGCATGTTTTCATCGCTTAAGGGGGAGAAGTATTTGTCTTCCTATTATGCTTAATTAGCATGTTTACTCCTACATTTGCATACATGTTTATGTGCCTCATTGCATATTTATTTTGTTTATTTGGTATGTGTAACGCCCCGATCCTGCGGGTACGGGGACGTCACTGCGACGTATATACACAGGTCAGAAATACCCTCACGTATATACGCTAAGCATCAGTACAAGCAAGAATCAGAGTACGGAAGTAAGTGGTGCATTATACATTCCAACACATGAGTACAATTACAAAGTTATCGCCAGAGGTGATCCGATATTACAATAATATTACATCACCAGAATGGCGCAATTGCGAGAATACAAGGGATGTACAGGAGTGAACAGTAAAAAGGCACTCACGAGTTTACTAAAGGAAAACTCGGGAGGCATACAGGGGGCCTGGAAGAAAAGAGTCCTGAACGAATAGCTGGAGATCCACGCTTCAGCCGCGCCTCTTAGATCAGCAACCGGGAGGATCCACACGCTCCAAGCTCCATGTCCTGGACATGAGAATCCAGGGGAGTCAGATAATACTCCCCAGGCGAGTGGTGATACAATGCCAGGTGGCGAGTGATGGTAAGTATATGTATAGCAGTAAAACCGAATAAAGTCAAGGACGAGCAAATCTGATTGTATGGTTTCGGGCCACAGCTCCTTGAGACTAGTACATCGAAGGAATAATCCAAACAAGGAAACCCTCATCTATATACCTTTATCTCATGTCACCATAATCTAAGCACATACAATCCGACTGCACTCAGGGCATGATAAGATAATAAACAAGAGGCAGGCGGATACAAGGGATAAAGCAGAGTATGAGCAGTTAATATAATAATAGTCATGAAACCGGAAATCCGATGTAAAAACCGATACAAGCAAGCATGGTAAGACATATCACAGATTCATGGCCGTTTAAGTCGCAGGCTTCAGTATGCGTCCCATTCCACATACCTCTACTTACAACTTAAGAGCCGGTTATTATCTTGACACTTATTATTACTCGTCTTACCCTGATATCTAGATATGTGGACTAGCGTCCCAGCACACATAGATCCATATCCGAGTAAAGCAAGATTGTTATTGGAAACCGGCGGGGGTATCAACGAACTATGTTTACAGTGGGTCCCGTACATACCCGGGACCACGGCCCAGGATTGTTCCGTTGCTTGGTGACGGAACCTGCCGCAAGGCTAACAGGAGGGTCTTATAGGATGCCCTTGTCAAGATGGTACCAAGAAGGAGGGAGCCAGCACTCCCCTCGGTCGCCTGGAGGCCCACAGGTCAGACCGGAACATGTAGTTGCACAACATTCCTAAAACCACTGTAAACACGAACACATATTGATAGCCGCATGTTTCCCCCGACCCGATGCAAGTTGTCTCATTTTATGATTTAACAATATTATCAGATTACGGGATTAACTGGTCAAGACAGGAAATTGCCCTACAGATTCAAGAGGTGGCCCCCACCGTGTATTGTGTGGCACTTTGTTCTGAGGGGATGGATTCTAGAGGTGGCCCCCACCGTATATGGTGTGGCACTTAGTTCCATTCAAGATAACAGGTCACTGTACATAGTACAGGATAACAAGGCAAGATTCCCGTAATGGTGATAATCACAAGTCAAGTACATCATGCTGGGTGTCAAGTGATAGCATGACAGGGTGATGATATTATCAGGTAACAAGTCATGTCAAGAGATTGATATAAATCCGGTGGCAAGTCATGTCATAACAAGGGGTTTTGCCAAGAAGTAGCATGTCTGATGTCAAGGGATAACAGATCAGTTAACAGGTGATATACATGTGTTAAAAGTAGCACGTAAATGACAAGTATGTAGTGGCATGTAGTAAAGCAGTAGCTGAGTAAGTTGGAAGCACAGACAGCAAACAGGATTTATCCCTGGAGCGTCTGGCAAGGTTACCGGGACAACTCGGCTTTAGGTGCGAGTAGGAAATCCGGCAGCATCTCGCCTAGACGAATCAAGTGGTAAAGCACTGAACGCTGATCATGACAACCAGGCGAAGCCGAAGACCTGACGGTCCCAATCACTTCCCTTTCGGGACAGTGAGTGACCGGAGGCTGAATAGTCCAGAGAAACCTGACGGTCCCAATCACGTCTCTTTCGAGATAGTGAGAACCGGAGGCTGAAGGGTCCGAGTACGCTCGGGGTCTAAGTGCACTCTCGGCGGCTACCAGCCATCCCAGGAGTGGGCAGAAACCCAGAGTCCAATCGACCACAAGGGGTTAGCCACGCAATTCATAAAGCAGCAAGTACATCACAGGCATGGTATATGTACAGGAAAGAAACTACCCTAGTACAAGCATTCGTCACAGAGCAATACATGTCCAGATACTGGCACTCGGCCATACACAAATACAGGGACTCAGCCCAATACAAAATACATGAAATGGAATACATATCGACCCGACGAAGCGGGGAAACCCAAATGGAGGCGAGAGCGAGAACACTCGCCTAAATCACCGGAAAGCCGAAGAGTCTGGAATCCATGGAACTCGCGCACGCGCCATAAATATAATAAAATATACAAAGAGAGAAAGTGAAGAGGAGAGAGAAAGAGACACAAGGAGACGCGGGTTTGGAAAGTGAGACGCGGGGTCGCAGACGCGGGAGACGCGTCGCAGGAATAGCAGACGCGGGAATCACAGACGCGGGAGTCGCGTTGTGAAGACACCACAAACGCGGGGTTAGAGACCCGCGTTCAAATCAGGGCACGAGGGAAACGCGGACGCGGTCGTGGGGTCCGCGTCGCGTTAGCACGAGGCGATCACAGACGCGGTTATTAGCCCCGCGTCGTGACGATACAATAACGCGAGGGCCGCGTCAAGAGGAGGTCGCCCGCACGCGGGGGTAAGATCCGCGTCGGCAAATAATCAGAGAGAGAAGGAAAGGTGATTCCTTTGTTGTGCCCGACGAAGGGATGTTCGGCCCCAATCCAAAAGGAGGGTACCGGCCCTAAATCGTGCCAACGGAGAAGACACGGGGAGAGAAACGCGGAGAGAGAGAGACGCAGAGAAAAAGAGAGAGAAAGAGAGTGGGCAGGTGAAAGAGAGAATCATGAGAGAGAGTGAGAGGATAGGAGAGAGAGGGTTCAGGAGAGAGAAAGAGAGAGTCCAAGGGAGAGAGAGATTCTGGAGTGAGAGTGAGAGAGAGAAACGCAGGAAGTGAGAGAGGGAAAACGCAGGGAGAGAGAGAGAAGAGAAATGCAGAGAGAGAGGGAAAAGAGTTGCAGAGAGAGAGAGAGACTGGGAGCAGGGGAGCTGTTGCTCCCCTCTCACACACGCGCAGGGGGCTGGAGCCCCCTGGCCGGACCTGTCCGCCGGCCGCTGGCGGGTCGCCGGCGGGGCGCCACAACTGGGGTGGCCGGCGGCCACCCCAGGGAGAAAACAGGGAGGGGGCTGCTGCCCCCTCCCTCCAACAAAGCCCCGGCCAGAGGCCCTGGCCGGGCTGAGCTCTGGCCGCCGCAGGGCGGCCAGAGAGAGGAGGGAGAGTGCGCCGGCGCTTGCCGCCGGCGCAGGCCAGGGGTGGCTCGGCCACCCCAAAGAGGAGAAGGAGGGGGCTGCTGCCCCCTCCACAGCCGCGCACAGGGGGCCAGGAGGCCCCCTGGCCGCGCCCAAGGCCGCCGGCGAGACGCCGGCGGCGGATCGCCCATGCCGGGGCGGCGCCGGAGGAAAGGGGACGGCGGCAAGGTAGAGGCCGGTTGGGGGCGACGGTCTCTCTGGGGAAGAAGAAAGAAGAGAGTGGAAAAAAGAAAAGAAAAAGAAAAGAAAAAGAGAAAGAAAGGAGAGAGAGAGAGAGTGATGGTGATGGGGATGTGATGGGGAAGTGACCGGGCCCACGTGGGGGGGGGAGTGGGCGGCTGGAGTCGGCAGGAAAAGAAAGGAAAAGAAAAGAAAGAAAAAAGAAAGAAAAGATAAGATTGAATAAAATAATATTATTATAGTATGGTCGCGAAAATCGACTGTTCCAGAAAAATTCCAAAAATACCTGGAGGTAGAAAACGTTATCCTGAGGAATAATATGAAATCGGTTTTCAGAAATAAAATCCCATTTTCAAATTAAAAATCCAGAAGTCAACCGCCGATACCGGTCCACACCGGGTCGGCCGGATTTTGATAAATTCTGAAAAATCTCAGAAAATATATTAAAGAATAAAGTATGATTTTAAGAAGTAAAGTGAAAGCGGAATTCAGAAATTCAATTCCGATCGTCCCGGAATCAACCAGCGATACTGGCCGATACCGACTCCGGTGGAATTTTCATAAATTCATAAAATCCTCAGAAAAAGTATTTAGATAGAAAATGTGATTTTAAGAAATAATGTCTAAAGGCCCTTCTAGTAATTCCAATCGGTTTGTAAATTAAAAATCCGGGAATCGGTCAGCGGCACTGATCGATACCGGTTTTGAAGATTTTCAACTTAATTGAGGAAAATTCTAGAAAATCATGAAAAATCTAGAATATTGGAAAATGATGTTTAAAACTGAAATCGGTCAAATCGGAATACCAGAATGTCCAAACCGAGCAATACTCTAGGATCGGGTCCTTGGTTCAGACTAAGGCTGACTCCGAGTTCACAAATCCAAATCCAAGGCAATACGATCATATAAAGAATTCATAATACAAAACAAATACAGGAAGTAAATCAAAAAAAATACGATCAGAAAATACGAATACGCAACTAAGTACGTATTCCAGGAACGGGGTGTTACACTCTATCCACCTTACAATAAATTGCGTCCTCGCAATTTCGATAAGGGGTGGAATGAACACAAAAAGATAGGGATGAGGATTATGCCAATCAAGATATGAATAACTATGAGCTGTCCTCCCAGACTGAACAACTATCTCAAGGCATCTCTGCACTTCTGCCGCATTCATATAACCTCTGACGGTGTAATAATAATACTGATCTGATTTCTGCTTATAAAAGAACGCTGTCGGAACTTTGATAGGCTACCCTTATTCTGAATGATATAAGGTGAGCTGGCTTGGTAAGATAATCAATAATGCTTCGATCAGACTGTGAGCCAGAGATGATGAAATCCATAGTGTTGAAGTCCATAATATAATATAAAACTCTGCATGGTAAGATGTTATCCTTTTGCAGTAGAATCACTGACGGGCTGCATACTGGACTTTGCTAACTTTGAAAGACGTAGCCAAGAATATAAAATAACTGTGAAGGATCCCGAATACTGACTTATGAATGATAGCCCGACTGAGGATGAAACAGGAAGAAGATATCTGAGCCCTGTAAGATTGGTGAAATGGATCTTTGACAAGGGTCATGGCGATAGCTCAGATGTAGTGATGAAACTCTGTTCAACAGATCCATGAAAGCACACTGGGCAGAAGAAATTCGAGGAATGGCTAGAGTGCTGAGCACTGAAGGGACTAGCCACGGATGAAACCAAGCCTAGATGAGGTCATCGCGTAACACAGCTTAGGTGTTAAACATTAGGGTGCGGCGAGGCTAACGCTTTGCGAGGCTCACGTATGGCGAAGCTCACGCGACGAAGCCAGCGCGTAACACAACGCTAAATGCTAAGCACCAGGGTGCAGTGAACTCACACCCGGTTAGGTTCACGGATGACTAGAACACGACCCTCGCTTGGCGAGGCTAGCGGGGCCTTTGGTCCACCAAATTAATAAAACTGCCAGGAGTTATTGGCACTGAGAACATGATCAAGAAATCACAAGAATCGAATCGAGTCTCGAATACTGTCTTCTAAATAATAATCTGACTGCAAATCAGTTCTGAGAACACCCGAATTCCATGAACATAGTCGAAGAAATCATGACTGTTGTTGGAGTAATAGAAATGAAAAATATCATAACTTTGATTGCTAGAAATCCTGATTCTGACTCACTGTTATATACTGACACTTCTAATGAAATGATGCAATCTATCTGACTATATAAGTGACGACTACTCTGCTTGATGTACTGGTCTCCCGGGGTATATCCATAAATACAAGAATATAATGCAAGGCCAAAGATCCGTCTAATATAAGGTAACGTGATATACCAGAGTCGAGAAACACCAGAACATAATTAGAACGGACCACATCTGCCCGGCTGTTACCGCACTAGTCAACACATATCTTAAGTTGGCATAAAGATTATGAAAATCAAAATAGCAAAAATAGAGGAAATAGGAATCATGAAATAGGGAGAGAGATAGGATGGACTAGGATCGATGGTGATAGTGAAATGAGGAGGGTATGATATAGAGAATTTACCAACTCCCGGACATGCTAAAAGTGGGGATAAACAGTTACGGTCAGTACTTCAAGGATTCCTCCTTCAGATATTGAACTTCCATCCTGTTCTCACTCCATCATATTGAGCATCCTGACTTCCTCTTCTGTCAGATTACATGCTTGCCTCCTTCTATCATATGCCCTAACTCTTGGTCTCTCTCGTGTATGACTCCATGCTGGATGTTGGGGATAAAGTGAGGTTATTCTGACAGCAGGTCCCTGATTCCCTCACAATGGTGATACTGGGTGAGTTGATCTGATCTGTGTAATGTTCTCTGCCTCCTTGAACAGATAGTCACTTCTCCACTAACCTCCAGACCCGCATACGACACAATCCGTACCCTTCCTGGCAGTTGCGTCGTAGGTGCCCAGCTTCAAATAATACCCACCGGTCATATGTCGAGGGCAGGGTTGGAGGGATGGCTTAGCTAGTAGGGCATCCAGAGGCCTGTCTGAGCCTTCACTCCCATCAATTAAGAGGGCATCTTCGTCAACTTCATCTGCAACTCACCCTAATCTTCCTTCTCTGGGTCCATTCCACTTCCCGGATGACGACAAAAGAACTTGAGAATATTCCTTAGGCGGCTTGGGAATAAGAAACATCTTGATCCTCATCTTCATTTCTTACTAAAATATTGCTTGCTCAGTTCTCCTTGTCGGCCACCATGTAAGACACTGACCGACTATGCCTTAGGAATTTTGCAGTGTACTTATTTACTATTCAATCTCCTTACTGCAAACTGATAAATCATTCTTTCCCTTCTTTCTGAGCCATATCAGAGAAGAATCTTCTTATAAAAAAATCCTTCGAGAACTAGTCCCAAGTGATGGGCTTTTCCAGTCTTGCTGCTTCTACCAACCACCATGCCTTGGCCATACCTTTCAACCGAATCCTGGTCATTTCCACTCAGTTCTCGTCAGAGACCCGAGTTGACTTAGAAGATCCATCATGTTTGTTGACCACTGTTATGCATCCAGGGCTTCTTCATACTTGAAAAGATTGCCGGCAAGAATTTCCTGGAATCCGATAGGTTGTCTGGCTTCTGTTCCCGGAGTGCAACCAATAATCCTTGGTGCGGAACCTTCGTCTGTACTTGATCGTGTCTCATCATGTCTTGCAGAAACAGTCCCAAATTAAGATTCTCTCCGCTAGGGCTACCCTAAGAAGAACCAGAACCGTTACGATTTCCCCATCTTTTCATGTCCGAGTTGGTCCAAGAATGACAAGAAACTGAAGTATGAAAGGATGGGAGAACTTCAGAATTCCAGAATGAGATTATCAAGAGAGAATGGATAACCTTGTACTTGTAGTTGGATTGTATAACCAAGACTCATGCATTCCAGTTGCAAATTTCTTTACCATTAATTTGCCGACTGGTTGTACTGAGGATGTGAGAGCCTAAGCTCTGATACCAACCTGTAACGCCCCGATCCTGCGGGTACGGGGACGTCACTGCGACGTATATACGCAGGTCAGAAATACCCTCACGTATATACGCTAAGCATCAGTACAAGCAAGAATCAGAGTACGGAAGTAAGTGGTGCATTATACATTCCAACACATGAGTACAATTACAAAGTTATCGCCAGAGGTGATCCGATATTACAATAATATTACATCACCAGAATGGCGCAATTGCGAGAATACAAGGGATGTACAGGAGTGAACAGTAAAAAGGCACTCACGAGTTTACTAAAGGAAAACTCGGGAGGCATACAGGGGGCCTGGAAGAAAGAGTCCTGAACGAATAGCTGGAGATCCACGCTTCAGTCGCGCCTCTTAGATCAGCAACCGGGAGGATCCACACGCTCCAAGCTCCATGTCCTGGACATGAGAATCCAGGGGAGTCAGATAATACTCCCCAGGCGAGTGGTGATACAATGCCAGGTGGCGAGTGATGGTAAGTATATGTATAGCAGTAAAACCGAATAAAGTCAAGGATGAGCAAATCTGATTGTATGGTTTCGGCCACAGCTCCTTGAGACTAGTACATCGAAGGAATAATCCAAACAAGGAAACCCTCATCTATATACCTTTATCTCATGTCACCATAATCTAAGCACATACAATCCGACTGCACTCAGGGCATGATAAGATAATAAACAGGAGGCAGGCGGATACAAGGGATAAAGCAGAGTATGAGCAGTTAATATAATAATAGTCATGAAACCGGAAATCCGATGTAAAAACCGATACAAGCAAGCATGGTAAGACATATCACAGATTCATGGCCGTTTAAGTCGCAGGCTTCAGTATGCGTCCCATTCCACATACCTCTACTTACAACTTAAAGAGCCGGTTATTATCTTGACACTTATTATTACTCGTCTTACCCTGATATCTAGATATGTGGACTAGCGTCCCAGCACACATAGATCCATATCCGAGTAAAGCAAGGTTGTTATTGGAAACCGGCGGGGGTATCAACGAACTATGTTTACAGTGGGTCCCGTACATACCCGGGACCACGGCCCAGGATTGTTCCGTTGCTTGGTGACGGAACCTGCCGCAAGGCTAACAGGAGGGTCTTATAGGATGCCCTTGCCAAGATGGTACCAAGAAGGAGGGAGCCAGCACTCCCCTCGGTCGCCTGGAGGCCCACAGGTCAGACCGGAACATGTAGTTGCACAACATTCCTAAAACCACTGTAAACACGAACACATATTGATAGCCGCATGTTTCCCCTGACCCGATGCAAGTTGTCTCATTTTATGATTTAACAATATTATCAGATTACGGGATTAACTGGTCAAGACAGGAAATTGCCCTACAGATTCAAGAGGTGGCCCCCACCGTGTATTGTGTGGCACTTTGTTCTGAGGGGATGGATTCTAGAGGTGGCCCCCACCGTATATGGTGTGGCACTTAGTTCCATTCAAGATAACATGTCACTGTACATAGTACAGGATAACAAGGCAAGATTCCCGTAATGGTGATAATCACAGTCAAGTACATCATGCTGGGTGTCAAGTGATAGCATGACAGGTGATGATATTATCAGGTAACAAGTCATGTCAAGAGATTGATATAAATCCGGTGGCAAGTCATGTCATAACAAGGGGTTTTGCCAAGAAGTAGCATGTCTGATGTCAAGGGATAACAGATCAGTTAACAGGTGATATACATGTGTTAAAAGTAGCACGTAAATGACAAGTATGTAGTGGCATGTAGTAAAGCAGTAGCTGAGTAAGTTGGAAGCACAGACAGCAAACAGGATTTATCCCTGGAGCGTCTGGCAAGGTTACCGGGACAACTCGGCTTTAGGTGCGAGTAGGAAATCCGGCAGCATCTCGCCTAGACGAATCAAGTGGTAAAGCACTGAACGCTGATCATGACAACCAGGCGAAGCCGAAGACCTGACGGTCCCAATCACTTCCCTTTCGGGACAGTGAGTGACCGGAGGCTGAATAGTCCAGAGAAACCTGACGGTCCCAATCACGTCTCTTTCGAGATAGTGAGGAACCGGAGGCTGAAGGGTCCGAGTACGCTCGGGTCTAAGTGCACTCTCGGCGGCTACCAGCCATCCCAGGAGTGGGCAGAAACCCAGAGTCCAATCGACCACAAGGGGTTAGCCACGCAATTCATAAAGCAGCAAGTACATCACAGGCATGGTATATGTACAGGAAAGAAACTACCCTAGTACAAGCATTCGTCACAGAGCAATACATGTCCAGATACTGGCACTCGGCCATACACAAATACAGGGACTCAGCCCAATACAAAATACATGAAATGGAATACATATCGACCCGACGAAGCGGGGAAACCCAAATGGAGGCGAGAGCGAGAACACTCGCCTAAATCACCGGAAAGCCGAAGAGTCTGGAATCCATGGAACTCGCGCACGCGCCATAAATATAATAAAATATACAAAGAGAGAAAGTGAAGAGGAGAGAGAAAGAGACACAAGGAGACGCGGGTTTGGAAAGTGAGACGCGGGGTCGCAGACGCGGGAGACGCGTCGCAGGAATAGCAGACGCGGGAATCACAGACGCGGGAGTCGCGTTGTGAAGACACCACAAACGCGGGGTTAGAGACCCGCGTTCAAATCAGGGCACGAGGGAAACGCGGACGCGGTCGTGGGGTCCGCGTCGCGTTAGCACGAGGCGATCACAGACGCGGTTATTAGCCCCGCGTCGTGACGATACAATAACGCGAGGGCCGCGTCAAGAGGAGGTCGCCCGCACGCGGGGGTAAGATCCGCGTCGGCAAATAATCAGAGAGAGAAGGAAAGGTGATTCCTTTGTTGTGCCCGACGAAGGGATGTTCGGCCCCAATCCAAAAGGAGGGTACCGGCCCTAAATCGTGCCAACGGAGAAGACACGGGGAGAGAAACGCGGAGAGAGAGAGAGACGCAGAGAAAAAGAGAGAGAAAGAGAGTGGGCAGGTGAAAGAGAGAATCATGAGAGAGAGTGAGAGGATAGGAGAGAGAGGGTTCAGGAGAGAGAAAGAGAGAGTCCAAGGGAGAGAGAGATTCTGGAGTGAGAGTGAGAGAGAGAAACGCAGGAAGTGAGAGAGGGAAAACGCAGGGAGAGAGAGAGAAGAGAAATGCAGAGAGAGAGGGAAAAGAGTTGCAGAGAGAGAGAGAGACTGGGAGCAGGGGAGCTGTTGCTCCCCTCTCACACACGCGCAGGGGGCTGGAGCCCCCTGGCCGGACCTGTCCGCCGGCCGCTGGCAGGTCGCCGGCGGGGCGCCACAACTGGGGTGGCCGGCGGCCACCCCAGGGAGAAAACAGGGAGGGGGCTGCTGCCCCCTCCCTCCAACAGAGCCCCGGCCAGAGGCCCTGGCCGGGCTGAGCTCTGGCCGCCGCAGGGCGGCCAGAGAGAGGAGGGAGAGTGCGCCGGCGCTTGCCGCCGGCGCAGGCCAGGGGTGGCTCAGCCACCCCAAAGAGGAGAAGGAGGGGGCTGCTGCCCCCTCCACAGCCGCGCACAGGGGGCCAGGAGGCCCCCTGGCCGCGCCCAAGGCCGCCGGCGAGACGCCGGCGGCGGATCGCCCATGCCGGGGCGGCGCCGGAGGAAAGGGGACGGCGGCAAGGTAGAGGCCGGTTGGGGGCGACGGTCTCTCTGGGGAAGAAGAAAGAAGAGAGTGGAAAAAAGAAAAGAAAAAGAAAAGAAAAAGAGAAAGAAAGGAGAGAGAGAGAGAGAGAGTGATGGTGATGGGGATGTGATGGGGAAGTGACCGGGCCCACGTGGGGGGGGGGAGTGGGCGGCTGGAGTCGGCAGGAAAAGAAAGGAAAAGAAAAGAAAGAAAAAAGAAAGAAAAGATAAGATTGAATAAAATAATATTATTATAGTATGGTCGCGAAAATCGACTGTTCCAGAAAAATCCCCAAAAATACCTGGAGGTAGAAAACGTTATCCTGAGGAATAATATGAAATCGGTTTTCAGAAATAAAATCCCATTTTCAAATAAAAATCCAGAAGTCAACCGCCGATACCGGTCCACACCGGGTCGGCCGGATTTTGATAAATTCTGAAAATCCCAGAAAATATATTAAAGAATAAAGTATGATTTTAAGAAGTAAAGTGAAAGCGGAATTCAGAAATTCAATTCCGATCGTCCCGGAATCAACCAGCGATACTGGCCGATACCGACTCCGGTGGAATTTTTCATAATTCATAAAATCCTCAGAAAACGTATTTAGATAGAAAATGTGATTTTAAGAAATAATGTCTAAAGGCCCTTCTAATAATTCCAATCGGTTTGTAAATTAAAAATCCGGGAATCGGTCAGCGGCACTGATCGATACCGGTTTTGAAGATTTTCAACTTAATTGAGGAAAATTCTAGAAAATCATGAAAATCTAGAATATTGGAAAATGATGTTTAAAACAGAAATCGGTCAAATCGGAATACCAGAATGTCCAAACCGAGCAATACTCTAGGATCGGGTCCTTGGTTCAGACTAAGGCTGACTCCGAGTTCACAAATCCAAATCCAAGGCAATACGATCATATAAAGAATTCATAATACAAAACAAATACAGGAAGTAAATCAAAAAAAATACGATCAGAAAATACGAATACGCAACTAAGTACGTATTCCAGGAACGGGGTGTTACAGTATGCATGAGTTAAGGGGGAGCTTCTTTGAAGCTTTACTTTAATCCATGCATATATAACTTCATGAGTTTTTTCATCATCAAAAAGGGGAGATTGTTGGCCCAAAGGCCTATCACCCTAGTTTTGATGATGATCAACTCATGAAGTTATGTTTACTAATGATCTTGTGTTTAATTAGTGATAGATTCATTATCAAGATCTTAGTAGGTGCATAGCTCAACAAAGGATAAAATGTCAACATTTGGAGCTAGCACGGTGTGATCCAAGGAGCTTTTGGATCAAACTTGGACCAAGTCAAGAAGATGAGAAGCCTTCAAGAGAAGACTTCAAGAAGATGAAGACTTGTGTCTAGGTATAAGATTTTGTTTTTGTTTTAGATAAAATGTAAAGGATAGAGTAGTTGGTGGATTGCTCAAGTACATTTACACACACACTCTCTTGATTTAGTTTGTTTTAGAAAAGAATTTTAACCAAAATCCAAACATGTATTCAAGTGAAGATTTCAAGTGTTTTGTTGATTTTGGTTTTCATGATTACATATCTTTTGACCAAAATCAAGTTTAGAGCTTAATATCAAAACTTAGATATTTCATCTTATTTGTGTAGTGGATCATATCCATACACACTATGCTTTAATGAGTTCAAATATCTAGTTTTTATTTGAAGATGTTTTGGAAAAACAAAGTTTAGAAAACATGTTTTGGAAAATACAGTTTTTATCATGAGCCAAATATTTCCATATTACAAAAATAGTCCAATCTTTTATAACATGCCTTGATTTTGTGCAAGCATGTTTGTTTATCAAAGCATATTGGTTAAACTATTTTTGTAGATTTTTAAGTATTTTATGGAATTTTATTTGAGCCAAAAGACTAACTTTTTAATCCCAGAAAACTGTTTCAGGCTTCAGCAAGTCGACTATATAGTCGACTAATCCTGAAGTCGGCCGACCGGACCGGTCGACCGACGTGCACAGATGTGCACGCCTTTGTGCACTGGAGGACGGCCGACCGTACGGTCGACCGCTCCAGAGAGCTCTGCTCTCTGGAAAGTTCGGCCGACCGTACGGATCGACCGACAGAGAGTTCGACCCTCTGCTCCAGTGGCTCGGTCGACCCGGGCGGTCGACCGTGGCCCCAACGGTCGGATTTCTGATCGTTGGCGGTCGACCGACCCGGTCGACCGGCAGCTCTGACAGAGCCCCAACGGCTAGTTTTCCAGACTCTATATAAAGGGTCATTTGGGGACTGTTTTCTATAAGATTTTGGAGACTCTTAGAGCCAGTTTTTTCCATTCATTCCAGAGGTTTTTCTCCACAAATTAGAGCCAATACTTCCAATTAAAAGGATAGTTTATCAAGAGTGTAAAGAGATTTTCTTGAGTTTTTTCACCAAAGATTCTTTCCTTGTTTTCTCACACAAACACTTGAGCATCCATTGAGCTATTCATCTTATAGGATGTTGTAGTGAGAGCTTTTATTGGTGATCAAAGTGTTTAGATCACCAAGAGATTTTTTCTTGTACTTTGAGGAGGCGGACGTGTGTGTCCACGTTGTTTTGAGTTCGGGTGCGGACTCGGTTGTTTCGAGGTGCGGCCTCGGCGAGCTAGTGAGCTTGCGTGTGTACGGGACTAGGGAGTCCGAGGGCTTGTAGGTGTTGCGGCACCGAGGAGAGATCCATTGGGATCTTGCATAGTGGAAATCCTTCGTGTGTCGAAAGCGGGGATGCAGAGCAAGTGTGCTCGAACCTCGAAACATACCCTTGTGTTTGCGATTGCCTTTCTCTCTCTCCCCCCCTAACTTGATTATATCTTGCATTCCTTTATTGTTCATCTTTATATGCATGATATATTTTTGTGCTTAAATTGATATACTTGCTTGGTTTGTTTGCTAACACTTGTATTCAACCAAGAGAGCCAACGCGGCACCTCAACCCATTCAAGGAGAATCTAGAGGAGTTTGTCCAGAGCCCTTCACGGGGAATTTGGCAACACTCTTTGGTTATACGTGGTGTTTAGTGTAAAAGTTTTATTTGGTCATAATTGCTTTTAACTTCCGCATTATTTGCATTATTTGGCATTAAGTGACCATTAGATTAGCCATCACCTATTCACCCCCCCTCTAGGTGAACCTTCATTGTTAACCAAATAATCTAAACCCAATAACCCACTACCCAAATTCACTCACCTATTACCCATGTATTTAAGTTTTGGGTTTGGGTTCAGATCTAAACCCAACCCAATAAGCAACCCATACCCGCATCCAAATGAAATAAGGTAAAACTAAAGAAAACCCCTCATAATTTATAATATTTGCATTTGAGATATCGTTATTACATATTTAACCCATTTCTATTACTTTTAGTGTTCGGGCAATATCTGGAGCCTCCGGAGTCTGATCTGAATGATTCTGGAACCATTAAGATCGTGGAAAAGAGAGCTACCTTTTCATAGCCAGTTTGTGAGTGCTTTACTTTTATAAATTATATTTTATTGTGTTTAATAAAATTGGTTGACTTCTTTATTTAATAACTCTTGATTATCGGTAAATTATTATAATTATTAATTATAAAATGTAATTGTTGGTAAATTCTGTAATTAAAACATACATGATTGTTCTTTAAATATAATAGATAATGTATAGAATATATATATATATATATATATATATATATATATATATATATATATATATATATATATGTTTGGATGATTGTTTAGTTATAGAGATTTAGAAGTTAATAATTTTCACAAGTAAATTAGCAAATAAATCGTAATTAAAATAGATAATTATGTATAATAATTTGGTGGTACCTACTGTAGTAATAATATAGTAAGCGTAATTATAATTAGGAATATTTGACACTCGAGTAGATAATATAGCCACCCTTACCAGGATTACACCAGACACTGTTGTTCACATACTGTGGCTGTAACGTCCCGATCCCGCAGGTACAGAGATGCTATGGCGACATACATACGCAGGGCGAAAATACCCTCACGTACATACGCTAAGCCTCAGTAAAGAAACTAGCCTCCATATATACAAGAGTTCCAGTATGAAATAAGTAAAAGAATACCTGCAGAAAGGGTTAGTGATCATGACAAATATGAAAAACATGAATAGATAAGAAAATGAAAACAAATACTATGGATACGGATGAATAGGGAAAGTGGCGGTCTTAAGATCATATCTCGGGAAGTCTCAGGTGCTACGAAATCTCGGATCTCCAACCTGAGCACGCAAACCCAGGGTTGTCAGAAAGCGACCTAGTGAGTGGTAAAATGAAGGAGGCAGTAATATGTACTATAGTACTACAGGCACAATAATATATAATACATGTTTATGTATCAGTGATACCATATAATAGGAATGGATAATCAGTAGAAATATAAAATTGTCATATTTTAATATCATCACTACCTAGCATGTTTTCATCGGGTCATGTCTACAGTAGTATCCACAGTTATATAATGAATGATGTTGTATAGTGGTGACGTGATAGAAATGAACATGTAGATGTGCAGTATGCAACATAACAATACTATTGTATTGTGCATAGAGAGTAATGATGTCTGTAAGGTATACATAAAGCCGAATATATGCAATACAGAGTATATGTGTTCATAAATAGTGTGTTACCACATGGAGTGTAATAAATATAAAAAAGTGCAACAAGGTATACAGGTGACATGACTGTGAATAACATTTTGCTCCAGCACTCTTCAACAGTAATGTAAGATGTAAACGAATTAGACACGTGTCTAAATGCAAGTCTAAACTGTTTTTAACATTTAACAAATATCATTTTACTGTTGAGGTTAGAAAGTATGTACAGTGAGACAAATAAGAAAATAAATAGCTACAGAAATTCAGCTTTGCAATTCAGCCAACATACAAAATACAGGTTAGTAGTTCACTCAGATTGCCACTGGAATGTAGCAAATCTGAGGGCTTCTGAGCTCTACTTTTTAGAGCAGAATCCAGAGCCACTTATATGTCCACTGCAGTAAAAATTTCCTTATTGTTAAACCTGTACACCAAGAACAAAGAAGAAAGTTAACCAAGAATGCAAATCTAAAAAGAGAATAACTTACCGTCCCTCTCCGACAATGGCGCCAAAATTTGATTGAGGTTTTACCTGCACAAAAATATAGAATTTCAGAACTTTAGAATAGATAGTGCAAGTACTCAAATCTACTGCAATAGCAAGTGGCTATGCGGGTCGTGATCCATAAGGAGGGACTAGCGATTGAAGCTTTTTTAGCAAGTTTTTTTTAGGCTACAAAGAATGGTTAAGATCTTCTTTTAGTTCTTTAAAATAAAAGAGAAAAAGTATAAGTTGCAGTTAATATTAATAAGAAGTGGTAGATTGAGAAGGTGGAAAAAATAGAAATGGATATATATAAAGAAATTGAGAAAGAGTGATAAAAGAGTTGGTGTTGGTGATCTAAACTAAAATTAAAAGAAAAGAATGTTAAAAATTACTTACCTCCTTTGGCCTAATACTTACCTTGAATCTGTGGCAATGATATTACCTTGAAGTAGAGGCAATCAGCGCATAGCCCATATGAGTTGATTCCCGTCTCTTTCACATTACATCATCAAGATGATACAAGTTGAAATTATAGAATGAGACTAAAAATCCATCGTCATGAGCTATCGGTGGCACTCGCAAAAGCAAGGCTCTATCGATGCTATAAAACTCACTTGGATAGCAATTGGTACCAAATAAGAGAAGTAGAAAAGAAGAAGAAGAACACAAAAATAAAGAAGCACTTATAAATGTAACTATAGATTCAATCTTGTAACAATAAGAGAAAAGAAGAATAACTTACACTGGTGGTACTCTCAGTACAAGCTTCACTCTCGTTCTCCTATGAAACTCTGATCTCCTCTGAATTACATAAATAAAACTGAAAATTACATAAAATGAAAAATAAAAACCTACACTAAAAAGAATGAAAAACTGGTCTAAAATCTATCTCTGCATGGTCATTTCCTTTTTCAGTGCAAAACCTGCCTCGTATAGGCAGAAACCCAGAAAGGAGAGGAGTGAGAAGATGAAGGGAGCAAACGCTCCCCTTATCTCCACCAAAGAGCCGCGGATCGGCTGCGGATCCGTGGCCAGGATGTGGCCAAATGGCAACATCCAGGTGGAGATCTAGTTGGAGTGTGATTTTGCCCCTTTTGTCTGGCTAGATTTACTGTTTTAACTTCTAAATTTGACAAAACGACCTTTGATCTCTGTCTTTAACCAATTGATTTGAGAAGATTTATTTTAACCAGTTTTCAATTTCTCTGATTTGTCATGATCTGCCCTGATTTTCTGATTTTTAATTAATTATAAATTAAATCAGAATTTAGATGGGCTTTTGGGCTCGTTTCTCTTTCCTTTACTTTAGTAATGGGTCTGCATATAAATTAGACAATAATTAAGATTAAACGCAGAGTTTATTATATAATAAGTATGAGAATGTGACAATAAATATGCAGTACATGTGACCGATCAAAGTAGGCTGTCTAAAAATCATTAAAGACAAGTCGTCAAAAACAGAGACCCAAACTCCAGACGCAGGGCTAATCTCAGCCAGCACTGCAGCACCAAGGCGCGTGGGTCGAAACCCGCGTCTCAGCCAGCACTGCAGTACCAAGGCGCGTGGGTCGAAACTCGCGTCTCAGCTAGCACTGCAGCACCAAGGCGCGTGGGTCGACACCCGCGTCTCAGTTGTAACCGCCCTGGTTATGGGGTCAATCACGGCCCACATAACGGGAAAAGTTAACCCCCATTATGGAGTATTTTTAGGAGGCACGTTCGCTCCTGAAACCTCTATAAATAGCCCCGTTGCTATGGAGAAAGGGTGGGATTTTTTTAGAGAGATCAGAGAAGAACTTGACTTGAGAGTTTCTATAGAGAGAGAGTCCAACTCTTCAACTAACTTGCTGCGTACAAGTTAATCCTTGCCTACAATCTCTTTGAGATTTTTAGTCGGCAGAGCTGTGTTACTCTGTCCGCCAACCGAAGAGAAGATCCCCAGAAGTTCCTGACGTTCACCCGGTCAACGGAAAACAAGATTCACTTTTCACCGCCACTTGAAGAACCCAGCACTAAACAAAGGGGAGATTCAAGACTCAACATCTTCCCTCCCTTATAGTCAGAGCATTAGTCCGTTGTAATCTTTCAACTTATTCAAGGAAACTTTACACGAACCATTCTCCGTACCAAACAAGAGATGGCGACTCCGCTGGGGACTACTTTCGTTACTGACGAACAAGTGGTGGCGCAAGGTGACGTCCTCTACAAGGGGAAAATGGTCGAATCACTCGTCGTAGAATTCGACCAGGTAAAGTATGAAGAGTTCCTCTCTTCCGGCTCTAAGAGCCCAAAGGCCCGCGCCTACCGCAGGGTCTCTACGGGGACTTGCCCCGAAATCCGCTCTGAGCCTCTCTCAGAGGCAGCTGCTGTGAGGGATGTTCATGCCATGCGTGACTCCCGCGCCAACGTCTCTCAGGAGACCCGCGTTGTCAAGTTCTTTGATGTCCAGCCAATCCATCCTCTTCCTCAGCACTAGGCCGTCGTTGGTTTCTCTCAACCCCCACGACGTAACCGGAACGCTGAGCGCCGACTGAGGAGGCGTGCGCGTCAACTGCAAGTTGGGATAACTGGTTGTCCAACTGAGGCAGGACGCAAAGTTCAAACCGGCATCCCTGACGCACCACATCCGGCACGTAAAATCCGCGTTTGGCAGCCCAAACGCGAGGTTCATCGAGTTGGCTCATCTGAAGTCCCATTCCCTAGACGCCAAGGCGAAACTCGCACGCCTTGTCGAGTACAAGAGGCACACGCCTCTAGGCGTGGGGCCCAGCAGTCTTGCATCTCTCAAGCGTCTCTGCCCCGACGTAATAATCAGCAACGCGATAGTCACATCTCTTCTCAGCAAAGACGCCAGACGCGCGTCCTGAGGCCATGACGTGAGAACCGCGTCTCTAAACCCCGCGTCCTAACTGTACAAAGTAAGGATGCCTCCTGCCCTCGGCATTACGAGGCTAATCTCTTTGATCCTCCTCCCACGGATTTGAGGGATTATTTAACGAAGAAAAGAAGTGATAATCGAATCACTTCGTCATGTTGCTGCGAACGGCTTATCACGATGCTCTCTGAGTGTCGTTGCAGTTCAGGTTCAAACCAGCAGTCTCTATTTAGACAGCTGACCCTGATTCCACGATCAGCTAAAAGGAGTCGTTCCCACAGGAGGAGAGTCTTCTCTGACATTGAATATCTCGAGCTCACTGCAAACGTGACAAGCAGGAGCAGGAAAAAATAACCTGCATTCAGTTCCGATGATGAGTCTGACACAGAACCGGAAGGAGTGTACCGAAACACTTGCACCGGACCGGGGCAATTCCCCCGATTGACTACAATGCTCTAATCCGGGGCATTGAGGTGAATGACTCGCATTCCGCTATTGCAGAGTCACAGGCTTCAAACTCTTCTATAGAAAAAGAGGCCTTTATATACATGACTAGCACTCCTGAGGAGACCGCCAGGCGCTTGGAGCAGCAAGCCCAGGTCCAGAAGGAACAATTCGAGATGATTCGCGCTCAGCAAGAATCTATCGACTCCCTTAAGCAGATGTTCGCACAGTTGCTTGAAGACAAGAGGAAGTCAACTAACAAAGCCTCCTCTAAGAAGTCTAAAGCCAAACGAAAAGAGGAGGAAAGCTCATCTTCTGTACACGTAGAGGAGGAAGAGCAACTTACTTCTGGTTCGTCTAAATCCTCGTCGCAGGAAAAGGACGACCGAGACCAGGGAAAAGTTCATTCTAAAAGAATGAATCAGTTGGAGCAACGTCTCGAGTCCCTTACCAACCGGAAAGGCCTCCAAGAAGCAGGAGTGGTCCGGCCATATCCGGCCGAGTGGGACCTAGTTCCATACCCGCCCAAGTTCAAGGCCCCAACCCTCCAAGCATTTGATGGGAAAGGTTCATCGAACCAACATATCTACTACTTTAAATCCCAAACAGGGAATGTGGTAGATAATGACGCCATTCTGGCACGCTTTTTCATCGGCACCCTAAAAGGGCTTGCCTTTGAATGGTTCATGAAGCTCTCAGAGGGTTCCATCAAGAATTGGGCGACTTGGAGAAGCTCTTCTTAACGCGCTTCTTTGAAGATGACTCGGAGGTCAACATGCCTACCCTTTTAGCCACCAAGCAGCGAAAGGGAGAGTCCGTTAAGTCTTTCGTAGAAAGATTTCGGAACGTAGCACTCCGATGTCCAAGCGGTATGACCCAGGTCACCCTGGTGGAAACATGCCGCCATAATCTACAAACCTCACTCCTCGCCCAAATAGGAGTTACCGAAAGCCGCACCTATAAGCAGTTGATCAAACAAGGTGAACAGGCTGAAGAAATTATCGCTCGGGTCAGAGCAGAAGAAAACAAACCCCGACCTGAGAGGACAACAAGGCGTGCGCCAGACATATCCCTCCAAACAAAAAGGAAGGATAACTTGGCAGCAGAGACCAAATCCCCTGTCAAACATCAACAGGTCAGGGAAGTGGCTCTTCAAGCCAACCACGTGCCAACAAGCAGTATTCCTTCAAGGATGAACATGTCGACTCGCTCTTCAAACTACTCAACAAGAGCAACCGACTGAAGCTTCCTGAAGTTAGGCGGCCTGAAGAAGTCGGTAAAACCGATAATCCCAGCTACTGCATGTATCACAGGATATTGGGACACCCAACCAAGAGCTGTTATGTCTTCAAGGACATCCTTCAGGCTCTGATTGACGCGGAGGTATTAAAACTCCGTCCGGAGCAGAAGAAGGTGGCGGCTGATTGAGGCAAAACCTGCACACAAAATATGAAATTTCAGAACTAAAAAAAAAAGGAAATGTGCAAGTGCTCAATTCTTCCGCGATAGCAAGTGGCTATGCGGGTCGTGATCCACAAGTAGGGTTTTGCGATAGAAGCGTTTACGTTCTTGTATTGAAATCGTTATGAACACAAAAGCGAAAGTTCTTCTCTATTTTAAAGAAATAAAAATGAAAGAGTTATGTTAAAGGTTAAAGTTAAAAAGAAAGCGATAGATGAAGAAGGTGGAAAAAACTGGAGAATGACTATATACAAATGAATTGGAAAAAAGAGTGAAAACGATTTGGAAGATGTGGTGAAAGAAATCGTGATTGCGATCTATGCTAAAGAAGTAAAAGAAAAGAAAGAAGGTTGATGAAATACTTACCTAGATTGATTGATGACTTACCTGAAAACCTTTGCATGTTCTACCTTTGTTTAGGAGGCATTCAACGCATAGATCATAAGCCCGAGCTCAGTCCCTGTTTGCATTATATCATCAAGTCTCGCACAAGCATGAAGTGATACGTCTTGAGGAGGAGAACGTCTTCATGAACTATCGTTGGCACTCACATAACATCGTTATACTTGTGCTTTGGAATTCACTTGTAAGCTCAACAAAAACAAACGAGGTAAAGTAGAAGGAGGAAGAAGAAAGCAAAAGAAAAGTAAAGTAAAGCAGAATATAAAAATAAAGCATTTACCTTTATTACTTACTGAAACAATGGAAGAAAGGAGGAGGGTACATCGGTGTCACTCTCAACATCAGCCTCTCTCTCTTACTTACATGAATCATCATCTAACCTAAGCCTACATACAATTTACATGAAAAGAAAAGAAAAAACCTAAACTAAGAAATGAAAAACTTGGCTAAGTCCTATCTCTGCATGGTCGTATTTTCAGCACAAAGACTGTCTTTTTATAGGCAAAAACCCAACAAAAAGGATCCCGGGGAGATCGGGGGAGCAAACGCTCCCCCTAACTCCCCAACAAAGCTGCGAAAACGCAGCTTGGGCTGCGTTTCTGCGGCCAGGGTGTGGCCAGATGGCCACACCCTGTTGGTGGGTCTATCTGGGATGTCCTTCTACATTTATCTTCAGTTGGTTTCTTCGTTTGGGTCCAGGATTCTGACGAAATGGCCTTGGATTCTTGGCTTTAACCGATCGATTCTGAGAGGATTCTTCTCAACCGGTTTTCAACCTCTTAATTTTGCCCTGATTCAGTGAGCTCGAATTAACTCTGATTTAATTCAGAATTTTGGTGGGCTTTGGGCTCATTTCTCTTCATCTCCTTAAAGATTGGGCCTGCAAATAAATTAAACAATTAATTAGGACAATGCAGGCTTTTATTCTATAATAAGTATGGACATATGATATTAAATATGCAACATTAGCAACCAATCACACCCCCATACCTATCTTTTCTCGTCCTCGAGCAAAACAACTAAACTATACTAGAGATTATTAGACCACTTTTGCAGGTCACGCGATTGCACTGAGCATGTGCAACAAGCCGTTAAACCTCTAGGTTTCCCCTAGAGGACGAGTTTTGTCTCGTGAGGGTTTTCAGTGGATTACACCCACAAAATCCATAAAGAAAGGGAAATAAAGAGTTAGTATTTTTGAAAAGATTTTGAAAGAGAAAAATATTTGAAATATAATTGTAAGATCTAAGCAATCTATAAGTTATAGGAAGACTGAATTTTTCATTCCTAAACTTAGTCTCTATTCAAAAATTTGTTATCAATCAAGGTAAGGAGTCAAATTGTGCTTCTCATCTAATCTATTACTTTACCCTAAGTCATATGCACCTTGTGATCGTGAAAATTTTGACTAAGGGTTCAGTAATTCTAGCTCTTATGCCTTATTTATTTATACATATATATTTTTTTGGTGGTATTATTCCTTAGTTCTATTAGGCTTTCTAATCTGCCCATGTAACGAGCCTTTAATCGATGACTCTCGGATACCGGGTGAGAAGACACCCCAAGGACTTAAGGACTCGAGCAAACAAGGCCACAAAACTAAGGATTTTATTATATGAACCACTTTTAGGCGTGAATACTTATGCTTTATTAGGCACAAATACCCAGCTTAATCAGAGGATTTTATATATTTTTTTTCTTAAACTTATCTAATCATCTTTCGCATAAATACTAAGGCTTGCTTAGGCCAAAGCACCTAGCTAATCAATAATTAGATTTGTTTATCTTTTTTTTCAAACTTATCTAATTATCTTTCGCATAAATACTAAGGCTTGCTTAGGCCAAAGCACCTAGCTAATCAATAATTAGATTTGTTTATTTTATTTTTTTATATATATATTTTTTATAAGGCATAAGAATCTTTGTTTTTGAACCTTAAGTGTGTAAGTGTATGAAATGTGCATATTTCATCAAGGTAAAGATCAAGACTAAATTACTTTGACAAATTTTCTTCCTAACCCTAAAAATCAAACAAATAATCATATTTTGACCAAGTATAAGAAATCCGAATTTAGATTTTCCTATTCCTTAAAATTAACTTAATTTCTTACAAAAAATATGTCAAAATATTATTTCTATTTTCAAAAAGTTTTTAATAAAAGAGAAAACCTAAGTTATGTTAGACCCTCCCCCACACCTATCTTATGCATTGTCCTCAATGTATGAATTAATGCATAGATGCATGAAAAAGACGAAAGGGAAGGAAAATGTTACCTTATGGTGGTGGTTCCGGTGGTGGTCTGATTGGTCCACGAAATGCGGCCCAATCGACTTTTCTTTGGGTTCGGAGGAACCCACCAGAAATATCTTTAATATAACCCATTAAAAAGATAAATCCATGAAGAATTTTTATTAAAAATTTAACCTCATCTAATTTCCAAATTCCATAATTAATTTCGGAGTCAAATTTGTCAACCACCTCGTCCCAGAATGGAGTATGAAATGATAGAACGGTTGACTTGGACTCAGGAAGGACAGGAACTAATACCGATTCAGGAAGGTGACTTAAGTCAAGTAAAGGTTCAGGAGTCGAAATTGGTTCAAGAAGCGGGCCCAAGTCAAGAAGTTGAAACTCAAGTCCACATGTATTTTCTAACAATGGGATGTGACCTAATATGGGTGATTCTAGTTCAGGAATGATAGGTGGAGAAATCAAAACTGACTCTAAAATATTACTCAAGTTTGGTAACAAAACAGGAGTCAATATTGATTCAGAAAGTTGAACTGGATCACAGATTTGAGAATCTAGGTCACATATCTCATTGAGTTCAATATTAAAAAATTGAGAACTTACCAATTTGTCAATAGGATTTTCAAAATTGTATAATTGGTCAAGTTCAATATGATCCTCAAAGATGGGGGATTCAATTTCATGATGAATAGGCATAGGATCCAACGTTGACTCGGGGAAAAGATCGAAATCAGGTGAAGATACCGGAGTCATAATCGAATCAGGGAGTAGAATTGAATCACTCAGTTGGGGTTCAGGATCATATTCATTTTCAAGTTCTATTTCAGGAAAAGGATAACTTGCTAAACTGTCAATATCTTTTTCAAAATTTGGAGTTTGGGCAAGTTCAAATGGTTGTTCTGAAATGGAATCTTGATTTCCAAAACTACATGACTCTTCGGCTCTAACAGAATGGTTAATGACATCAGAACTGGTCCAACGGTGAGAATGTAGAGATTCAACCATCATATCTATGTCACGATTACGAGTATTTTGAGCCTGAGTCATGGCTTCAAGCATCTTTTCATAGTTGATAGGTTCATTGTTTTGATGAAAAGATGAAGAATTGTCTTGGAAGTGGTAGTAAAATTGTGAGTCCATCAGATTTTGGGATTTGTGTTTGGACTCACCCATACTCATTTCCAAAATTGATGGTTTCCTATTTTGGACGGGTGGAACTGAGTATGAATCTTGAAAATATTGTGGACTAGGTGGAGAAGGAGGACAAGTTGGTTGATAATTATGCTAGGGGAGGTGAATCCCCACTGACTCTGTGAAAAGTTGAAATCATTCTGAAATTATAGTCATACGATGGGGGGCATGGGTTATATTCATTCGGATAAGACCAATCCGACACACTAGGTTGGTTAAAGTTGTGATATGCCGGGTTAGTATTATCCGAAAAAGAATTCGATGTGTAATATGGATTATTATTAAAGTTAGAAAAATTATTATTATAAGCCATATCACACAATAGAATACAAACAAAGAAAAACAAACAAATTAGCAAACAAATAAAAGGAAAAAATTCTAATTAAGTTAGGGTAGACCTATGACCTAGACGACTCCTAACTGGTTAGACTGTCCACGGGAGGTCCAATGCAGACTTTGACCACAAGCTAATCAGCCAGGTCAGGGCAAGGTTGGTGGGAGGTTTTCCGTCAAAGACGTTCCTTAATTAAATAACCACCAACCTTCGGGCTTCGGCCCTTAATCCCTTTCCTAGACACTGATTTGACAAAAGTCAAATTCCAACACCTTTCCCCCTTAGGATAATCTCCTAATTGAGTCCGAGATGTCCCTAGGGCCAACGTCTACTCATTTTAAATTAGGCTTGGGTTAGTGAGTGCTTGGAATCTGATTTTTGGGCTAAGGAAGGGTGATTAAATCCCCACCTTATCTTGTTAATGGGTGGTGCCCTTAAAATCAATTTGTGCAAGTGTACAAAATAAATAAGATTCACTCAAAGCGATATAAATCAACCAAGAAGTGAGTCCTATGCTAAATGCAATGCAAACATACCTTGCTCCAGCACTCTTCAACAGTAAAAATAAATGAATTGAAAAGACACGTACCTAAAATGCAAACGTCTAATCAATTTTTTATCTTTTCAACAAATGTTTTACTGTTGATTATTAGCAGGCTTTTGTGATGGCATATAAGAAAAAGTAAAGTTACAGAAAACTATAATTTGCAAAGCAAGCAGCCCTACAAAAAGAACGTTAGTAGTCCACTCCTTTTTGCCGCGTTTTCGCGGCTTTGGCCGCGGATCCACGGCAAAGCAGAGGGCACTTGGTCTCTGCTTTCTAGAGCAGAGGCCCAAGGCCACTTATATGTTACTGCAACTTTAATTTCCTGCTTTGCTTGCCCTTAACCTGCAACAGAGAAGAAAATTCGTTTAGTTCTAAAAAATTTTCAGAAAAAATCAGATTTCAATAAAACGTTACCCTCCCCGGCAACGGCGCCAAAATTTGATTGAGGCAAAACCTACACACAAAATACGAAATTTCAGAACTAAAAAAAAGGAAATGTGCAAGTGTTCAATTCTTCCGCGATAGCAAGTGGCTATGCGGGTCGTGATCCACAAGGAGGGTTTTGCGATAGAAGCGTTTACGTTCTTGTATTGAAATCGTTATGAACACAAAAGCGAAAGTTCTTCTCTGTTTTAAAGAAATAAAAATGAAAGAGTTATGTTAAAGGTTAAAGTTAAAAAGAAAGCGATAGATGAAGAAGGTGGAAAAAACCGGAGAATGACTATATACAAATGAATTGGAAAAAAGAGTGAAAATGATTTGGAAGATGTGGTGAAAGAAATCATGATTGCGATCTATGCTAAAGAAGTAAAAGAAAAGAAAGAAGGTTGAAGAAATACTTACCTAGATTGATTGATGACTTACCTGAAAACCTTTGCATGTTCTACCTTGTTTAGGAGGCGTTCAATGCATAGATCATAAGCCCGAGCTCAGTCCCTGTTCGCATTATATCATCAAGTCTCGCACAAGCATGAAGTGATACGTCTTGAGGAGGAGAACGTCTTCATGAACTATCGTTGGCACTCACATAACATCGTTATACTTGTGCTTTGGAATTCACTTGTAAGCTCAACAAAAACAAACGAGGTAAAGTAGAAGGAGGAAGAAGAAAGCAAAAGAAAAGTAAAGTAAAGCAGAACATAGAAACAAAGCATTTACCTTTATTACTTACTGAAACAATGGAAGAAAGGAGGAGGGTACATCGGTGTCACTCTCAACATCAGCCTCTCTCTCTTACTTACATGAATCATCATCTAACCTAAGCCTACATACAATTTACATGAAAAGAAAAGAAAAACCTAAACTAAGAAATGAAAAACTTGGCTAAGTCCTATCTCTGCATGGGGTCGTATTTTCAGCACAAAGACTGCCTTTTTATAGGCAAAAACCCAACAAAAAGGATCCCGGGGAGATCGGGGGAGCAAACGCTCCCCCTAACTCCCAACAAAGCCGCGGAAACGCGGCTTGGGCCGCGTTTCCGCGGCCATGGTGTGGCCAGATGGCCACACCCTGTTGGTGGGTCTATCTGGGATGTCCTTCTGCATTTATCTTCAGTTGGTTTCTTCGTTTGGGTCCAGAATTCTGACGAAATGGCCTTGGATTCTTGGCTTTAACCGATCGATTCTGAGAGGATTCTTCTCAACCGGTTTTCAACCTCTTGATTTTGCCCTGATTCAGTGAGCTCGACTTAACTCTGATTTAATTCAGAATTTTGGTGGGCTTTGGGCTCATTTCTCTTCATCTCCTTAAAGAATTGGCCTGCAAATAAATTAAACAATTAATTAGGACAATACAGGCCTTTATTCTATAATAAGTATGGACATATGATATTAAATATGCAACATTAGCGACCAATCAGCGGCCAATATGACGTCATTCCTCCAGTTTGGAAGGCAACCTCCAACACCCTCTGGAGTAGTCCCGTCCTAAGAGGAGAGCTGAGAATGGTCAACACAGACCCTCACCAACAGCAAGAGAAGGGCCTGGTACCCGTTTTTACACCTCGGAGAGAAGTCATGTGGGTTCATCCTGACCTTGTGGATGGCCAGTAATGGACCACTGTAACCAGCAGGAAGTCCAAAGGCAAAGCAAATGCTACATCCTGTAATGTGGTATGTGCCTCTTCTTGGGAAGCGGAGACTGATGTTCCCTTACTGACCGATTCAGAAGAGGAGACGATAATCCTGGCCACAGAACCCAGTCAACTGGTGGCAAAAACCCATTCAGGGCAGTCATATTTGAAAAAGTATGACGAAATGGCAGTAACTCCTCCAAGACCCGCTGCAGAGCCAGCCAAGCCCTCCACAAAGCAACCTGTGGAGAAACAGAAAGAGCTTCGGTTTTTTAGAGTTCTTTCGAAAGACATAGCGGAAGGATCCACATCACCTTACCGCTTTGATGTCCTGGCTCAACTGACCAACATCCCAGCCCGGATTACTCTTTATGAGCTTCTTAGGCTATCGAAGTCGACCAGAGAAGCTCTACAAGAGGCCTTGGCTAATGCTGAGGTTTTCATGACCCAGGTACCGATCGAACCAAAGGAGGAAGATGTAGAGGACTGCCTCCATACCTCCCAAAATGTTCTCTGCATCACCTTCACGGCAGATGATATGCAAGTCAAAGGGAAACATGATCGACCCTTTACTTTGCAGGGTATATTGGATCATCTGAGGTGAACCGCATTCAGGTAGATCCCGGGTCCGCATTGAGCATTATGCCTCGCCGAGTCATGCAACATCTCGGGATTCCTACTCACCGTTTGAGCGTCACCCAGACTACTATTTATGGGTTCAATGCCAATAGTACCCGTCCAATGGGGAAGGTCAAGCTCAAATGCCAGATTGGGGACCTAAGGTCGGAGATGACATGCTACGTGATAGATGCTGACACCTCCTACAATTTACTGTTGGGACGACCATGGATTCATCGCAATTCTATCGTTCCCTCTACTCTCCACCAAGTCATGAAATACATCGACGGGAGTGGAAAGGTGCGAACGTTGATTGCCGAAAGGCATCTGTTCAAGGGAGTTGAGAATTATTTCACAGATTCTCTCCTATATCAGGAATCTGTGGAAACAGATGAAATTCCGCAACCAGAGGAGCCCGACTCTGGTAATGAAGCCGACACTGAGCAGAAAAAGAAGAGTGCATGTGGGAACTAGATCCACTTGTAACGGGCATTAATAAGCTCGACGTTGATAATACCTCCGATGATGTAGGCGGATGGTATATTAGTGAAGACCAAGATTTGGCGTATTTCTCTGTGTTTGCTTTTGATTCGATGCCGTCAGATACTAGTACCGAGGTGGATGATGATCTCTAGTCGGCAATGGATGCTTTGACATCATTGCATGTACCAGTGAAATCGTCCTCGAAACATGTCGAGATGTTGGTAGTGCGCAAGAATCCATATTCATGGTTCCGGCAAGACGGAAAGGCCAAAGACCAATTCTTTTTGGACGAATTGAATCCGAACTGATGACCTGTGAGGAATCAGAAGGCGAGGAGAAACCCCCTCAGTTCGGTCATTATGAGCCAAAGGCACTCAGAATGATGAAAAGTATGGGGTATGATCTAACAAGTAGACCAGGATTGAACTTCGGCAAAGGAAGGAGAACGCTACTTCGATCTTTTGTGCCGAAAGGGGAAACCCCTGATTATTATCATCGGATTCGCAGGGAGTTGGGCTATGTATCAACTCTGATCCCATCAGCTTCTGAGTCTGAAGAGTCATTATTCCATGATTACTCATCGGTGTTGGCCCAAAGGCCTTCCACCCTAGTTTTGATGATGATTAACTCATGTAGTTATGTTTACTAATATTCTTGTGATTTTAAGTTTCAGATCATTAACCAAGATATTAGTTGGTGATTAGCTTCAATAAGGAGTTTAGAAGCTTTTCATGGTGATTCCAGGGCCAAAGCATCAAGATCCTACCTTGCCTAGCTCATGGATCACGGTGTTTGTGGATCGAGTCGCCTTGAAGATGAAGATCGTCAAGAAGACTTAGGTATCCATAGTTTAGTGTGTTTTAGATCCATTTGTAAAGATAAAAATAGTTGATATGCTCAAGTGCACAAACACACACGTTTTCATGTTTTGGAATTGGTTTTCATGAATGTTTGATCAAAACAAGTTTACTTTATTTTTATGTATATTAGATATGTTCTAGATATACATACATGCTATAAACTTGCTAGACAAACTTATTTTGACTTTCCTATTCATGTATTGAAAAATCAAGTTTGATAAAAATACAAGTGTTGGTTTTGATAAAATTTGCAAGACTCAAAAATGAATTGATATGATTGATATATGTCTTGAAATTTTTATCACTTGTTTGTGTTTTAATATAAAATGTTAAAACAAGTTTCGGTGATTTTTAGAAGTGTTAAAAGATTTTTCAAAATATTTTTAAACTGTTTTTCTGATCCTGTTTTCTGTTCCAGGCCTCAACCAGTCGACTACTAACTGACAGTCGACTTGGGATGAAGTCGGTCGACCGGGCCGGTCGACCGACGTGCACAGATCTGTGCACGTTTGGCAGACTTTGGACGGTCGACCATCAGGGTCGACCGGGTCTGAGAGCAGAGCTCTCTGTTTGTTTGGGTCGACCGGGCCGGTCGACCGTGGTTGCCCAACGGTCACATTTCTGACCATTGGCGGTCGACCGGGCCGGTCGACCGTTAGCCTGTCAGGCTGCCACATCTGCCTAACGGCTAGTTTTCTGTTTGGGCTATAAATACCCCAACTCTTGGGGGTTTTAGCTAAGATTTTCAAGAGCAAAAATTCTCAATTTTCTGAAGTGTTTTAAAAGATTTCAAAAGTGTTTTTGGGCCAAAAATAATTCATCTTATTTGTTTTAGGTTTTTGGAAAAATCAAAGAAAAGAGTATTTTGAGAGATTTGTCTTGGTTTTCATTCTATATCTTTTGCAAGAATTTTCCCAAGTGTTTTTCTTTGATTTCTTGATTTCCAAACACCTAGTTTTTCCACTTGAGCTATATCTTCTATCCTAATCTATTAGGATCTTTGTTTTTGGTAGAAAAGAGAGTTTGTGGTCTTTGGAACCACTTGTTGTAAAAACCCTTGCTTTGATTGGGTTGCTCCCTCTTCGGTAGAGGTTGAGGATTGTGGTTTACTCCCTCTAGTGAGAGGTGGAGTTGGTTGTTGTTTGCTCCCTCTAGTGAGAAGTGGAGTTGGTGTTTGTAACTCTTCGGTAGAGCTGTTGTGGTTGTTGTATCGGCTACGGGCCTACCCCTCGGTTGTGAGGTGATTGTTTGAGAGAGGAGTTTGGTACTCCTATAGTTGTAACAAATCCTCTTCGGTAGAGGTTCCCTCGGTGGGAGATAGTGGATTGGAAATCCTACACGGTGGTGTAGGCGGGGATGTAGAGCTGGGTGCTCGAGCCTCGAAATATATCTTGTTGTTTGCGTTTGATCCAATATCTCTCAACTCTCTCTCTCTTTATATTGTGCAAAGCATCATTCATAACATTATATCATATTTGCTTGTGTTGAGCATAATTCATATTGCCATATCATATCTATTTGCTTGTGTTGCCTTGCATCCTTTATATTGTTCATCCTTATATGCTTGGCTTGCTTGTGTGTGTACCTCACTTATACTTAACCACAAGAGCTTCACATAGCACCTCAATCCATTCAAGGGGAATCAAGAGGAGTTAGTTCAGAGCCCTTCACAGGGAATTCGGTTACACTTGTGTGTTGTATTAAGTGTGTTGCAATAATTTGCATTAGCTTCCGCATTTAGCGCATTTAGTTCACTAGATTAGCACTTACACCTATTCACCCCCCCCTCTAGGTGTTTTTCAATTGGTATCAGAGCTAGTGCTCCTGATACTTAGGCTTAACATCCTAGGAGTGAGATCCATTTGTTTGCTAATCTTCGTTTGCTTGCACACATTTTAGTTTGCACTCATGGATAGCCCTCCTATGTTTGATATTTCTAGACTTGATATTTGGAAGGTTAAGATGAATTGCTATTTGAAGACCCTAGGATTGCATGTTCACCTTGCCATTACCAGGAATCATACCTTAGTAATAGCAAGCACATTAAGGCCAATGCAATTGCCCTAAAGGTACTTAGAGCATCACTTCACAAAGATTATTTACATGTGTCTGCTCATTATGATTCGGCTTTTGCAGTTTGGAGTATTTTGACTTCTCCCGAGCTACCAAAGATTATCGAAAAGAAGAGAAGTTCTAGAAGTATTGAGTCCGAAGAACATTGCTTCATGGTCCAAGGGAATGACTCCCTTGAGGTACACTCGGACACTCAACTAGATGCTAGTTCTAATTCATATTGCAATGATTGTCTAGAAGCACAAGCAATGAATGAAGAACTTGCTAAAAATTGTGAAAGTTTGATTTCTAAATACAAAATTTTGAAAAAGGAGAATCTTGTTTTAAAAGAAGAAAATAAAAATTTGTCTTCTAAAATTGAGATTGTTTTGCAAGAAAAGGAAGAGGTGTTTAGTGAATGTGACTCACTTAGATCTCAACTAGACCTTGCACTAAAAGAAAATAATGTTTTAAAATCTAAAAATGATTGTGAAACACTTTTGAATAAAAATGAAAATTTGTCTTCAAGAGTTGACTTTGTTTTAAAAGAGAATGTTGCTTTGAAAAATAAAATTATTTCTATTTCAAATGAGTTGAATGTTTGTTTAGATAAAAATATTGTTTTACAAAATAAGATTGATGCACATGTTTGCCATGCTAGGGTAGTATCACACACTTCACCTATTGCATGCCACACTTCTTCTTTGATCAACAATGATATATCCATGCTTAAGAAGAGTGTAGACTGTTTGGGTTCCACTTTGAGCCAATGTGTTGTTGGGCATACACGTTTGGAATCTTTATTTCGAAAGAAATAAGTTCCATCTTTTCATGCACACCCTCCACGGCATACACATGCTCCTCACGGATACCATCACACTATGTATGCTCATGTGTACACTTGTACACATTGTGGACGTAAGGGCCACCTTGCTAAATTTTGCTATGATAGAATACATGTTGATAATTTAGCAAAGAAGTTTGTTTGGGTTAGAGAAGGTACTAACCCCCATGGACTCAAAAGAGTATGGGTACCAAAGACCACCCCTCGTGTTTTTGATGTAGGTGTGGGCTCTCACATGACGTGAGAGTGATGGTACCTTGGAGTGGATGCGTTCCGTACTTAAAGGAAATCAATTGGATGCATCACTTTCAAGGGAAGGTTTGGTGGAGATGACCACCATGTTTTTGGAGACAAGGGAAGTTGCCTTCTAGGTTTTGGTAACGATTCCTAACTCCTAATTTTTATTTACATGCTTTTAATATTCATTATTTATAGCATGTTTAATTGTTTAGTGATTAGTATGAAAATGCCATGATAATTAGATTCTTGACATACATGTATAGTATTTGAGACACCCATGTTTAATATGGATTATTATTTTGTGTTCTCGTATTTGATTAGGTATCATGTACATCATAAATCCAATAACATGTGGATATTCATAATAATCATGTTTATGTTTATCATGTTGATTTTTATCTTATTTTTGATGCTTAATGAGTTGATTACATGTTTAGATATAAGTTTTCATTAAGACTAGGATTTATACTTGTGCATATAGTGGGCCACAAATAAATCTATATATGTTTGAGCTTGAATGCTTATTTAAACCATTAGATGTGCTAGTATAATCTAGTTTTGATGATTCATACATTTTAGACTTGTATTCATATTTTTGGATTTGTTTTATGATTGTATGTTTCATTTCATGTATATGTCTATTTTGTCAAACTTTAAGATATACATGTATACCCCTTGAGTCATTTGCCTTTCATGCAAATTTATACATATGGACTCAATCGTGTTTAGGGATATGTATGTATACTTTTTGTGTTGACAATTCATACATATGCCTTGAAATGAAATTTGTTTTGGTGAAAATTTAGTTTTTCTTGATTTCGTGTTTATTTGTTTAACTTCATGTATATGTCTATTTTTATCCAAATTATTGTTATACATATACATCCTTTTGAGCCACGTGCCTTTATGCATATATAATTTGTGGACTCGTTGTGTTTGGATATGTATGTATACTTTAATTTGTATAGGACATACATATACCGTGAAGATTAAAAAAGTTTTGATAATTTTCATGTTTTCGTGTTTCAAGAAATTTTGAGCTTAATTGAAAATTTCATAATGTCATGTCACACATTACTAGTACACTCACCATTTTTAAAATATTTCTCATGAGTATGTTTTCATGAGCATGTAAGGACTTTATTGAATGTTGAATGTTTTAAGTTCTATGTGATTTACATGTGTTTTATGAAAATTATTTTAGTTTATTCCTTGCTTGAAGGATTTCGTACTAGTTTAAAAGATTTTCCATTTAACTAGTTACGGTATTCTTCATTTTGGTAGAGTTTTTCAAACAAAGCTTATTTTTTTTCAAATCTATTTTTGAAAACCCCTACCCTTGATGGGAGGATGGATGGGAGATCATGTTCATGAATGCCTTAAAATGAAAATCATTTAAAAACTTGAACCATGATTGGGAGGTATAGTAATATGATGTATACACTTGAACTTATTGTTATGTCAATTGGTATCATTGAACTCTTTCAATTGGTATCATTTTGATCTTTTTGTATACTCATATGTTTATTGTGTATGTATATTTTCAATTGGTGATTGGTACTCATTCTATTTCATACACATATACTTGTTTTATTTGTGCTATTATATTTCTATATCTTGAGCACAAATTTTGTTTATGCTAGAGCTTGAGCTTCAACTTTATTTCAATTGATTTAGTTTTCAATTGGTATCTTATTTCAAGCCTACGCATAGTTTTTGTTGGTATTTCATAAAGGAGGAGAAAATTCGATTTTCATATTTCAATTGATATTTGTATTTCCACTCCCATACTTTATGATAGAAAATAAATAGTTTAAATTGATATCATATTCTTAAAAGAAAAATACTATCTTTTGATATCAAGATGTGTTGTGTTTTAAATTGGTATCTAAAAATTTTATTTAAAGAAAAATACAAAAGTTTTGATTTATATTGACTATATGCAAGGAGAGCTTAACATCTCTTCCACATATAGATTTATGTTGAGTGTATCTAGTAATGAGGAGCTTAACATCTCTTCTTTATGTGGTACACGTGTGTAGGGGGAGCTTCACATCTCCTCTTATGCATTACATAATGTGTGTTATGTGAATTAGGGCTTAACATCCCTCTTTCATGTAATGCATATGTGTAGGGAAGCTAACTTAGCGTCTTCCTCTTCATGAATGTATATAGCATATAACATTTATTGATCTTTGTTTACTTTCAATTAGTATCAAGATGCTTCATTGACATATTTTCAATTGATATCCTAATTGATTGTCACCCCTTATTGACCTTGTTTTTGTTTTTAGACAAAAGGGGAGAGACATTGTTTTATTGTTTTGATTGACAAAAGGGGGGAGAAAGATTTTTACCCCTCATTTTATTGTTTTTGATTGTTTACCCATTTGTTGATGAGTAACAAAAAGGGGGAGAAAGATTTTGGTTTATATATGCATACTTATGTTTTTGCATATATTAAGTTTTATTGGTATCTAGAGCATCTAGTGTTTTTGTTAATGTTTTATTAATTTAATTGGTATCTAGAGCTTCTAGAATATGTTTATGTGTTTTATGCATGCTGATGCATACATGTTTATGTACATTCATTCATATCTTTTGTTTGTTTGTTTATGCATGAGTTAAGGGGGAGCTTCTTTGAAGCTTAACTTTAATCCATGCATATATAACTCCATGAGTTTTGTCATCATCAAAAAGGGGGAGATTGTTAGCCCAAAGGCCTTCCACCCTAGTTTTGATGATGATTAACTCATGTAGTTATGTTTACTAATATTCTTGTGATTTTAAGTTTCAGATCATTAACCAAGTATTAGTTGGTGATTAGCTTCAACAAGGAGTTTAGAAACTTTTCATGGTGATTCCAGGACCAAAGCATCAAGATCATACCTTGCCTAGCTCATGGATCACGGTGTTCGTGGATCGAGTCGCCTTGAAGATGAAGATCGTCAAGAAGACTTAGGTATCCATAGTTTAGTGTGTTTTAGATCCATTTGTAAAGATAAGAATAGTTGATATGCTCAAGTGCACAAACACACACGTTTTCATGTTTTGGAATTGGTTTTCATGAATGTTTGATCAAAACAAGTTTACTTTATTTTTATGTATATTAGATATGTTCTAGATATACATACATGCTATAAACTTGCTAGACAAACTTATTTTGACTTTCCTATTCATGTATTGAAAAATCAAGTTTGATAAAAATACAAGTGTTGGTTTTGATAAAATTTGCAAGACTCAAAAATGAATTGATATGATTGATATATGTCTTGAAATTTTTATCACTCGTTTGTGTTTTAATATAAAATGTTAAAACAAGTTTTGGTGATTTTTAGAAGTGTTAAAAGATTTTTCAAAATATTTTTAAACTGTTTTTCTGATCCTGTTTTCTGTTCCAGGCCTCAACCAGTCGACTACTAACTGACATAGTCGACTTGGGATGAAGTCGGTCGACCGGGCCGGTTGACCGACGTGCACAGATCTGTGCACGTTTGGCAGACTTTGGACGGTCGACCGTCAGGGTCGACCGGGTCTGAGAGCAGAGCTCTCTGTTTATTTGGGTCGACCGGGCCGGTCGACCGTGGTTGCCCAACGGTCACATTTCTGACCGTTGGCGGTCGACCGGGCCGGTCGACCGTTAGCCTGTCAGGCTGCCACATCAGCCTAACGGCTAGTTTTCTATTTGGGCTATAAATACCCCAACTCTAGGGGGTTTTAGCTAAGATTTTCAAGAGCAAAAATTCTCAATTTTCTGAAGTGTTTTAAAAGATTTCAAAAGTATTTTTGGGCCAAAAATAATTCATCTTATTTGTTTTAGGTTTTTGGAAAAATCAAAAAAAGAGTATTTTAAGAGATTTGTCTTGGTTTTCATTCTATATCTTTTGCAAGAATTTTCCCAAGTGTTTTTCTTTGATTTCTTGATTTCCAAACACCTAGTTTTTCCATTTGAGCTATATCTTCTATCCTAATCTATTAGGATCTTTGTTTTTGGAAGAAAAGAGAGTTTGTGGTCTTTGGAACCACTTGTTGTAAAAACCCTTGCTTTGATTGGGTTGCTCCCTCTTCGGTAGAGGTTGAGGATTGTGGTTTACTCCCTCTAGTGAGAGGTGGAGTTGGTTGTTGTTTGCTCCCTCTAGTGAGAAGTGGAGTTGGTGTTTCTAACCCTCTTCGGTAGAGGTGTTGTGGTTGTTGTATCGGCTACGGGCCTATCCCTCGGTTGTGAGGTGGTTGTTTGAGAGAGGAGTTTGGTACTCCTAGAGTTGTAACAAATCCTCTTCGGTAGAGGTTCCCTCGGTGGGAGATAGTGGATTGAAATCCTACACGGTGGTGTAGGCGGGGATGTAAAGCTGGGTGCTCGAACCTCGAAACATATCTTGTTGTTTGCGTTTGATCCAATATCTCTGAACTCTCTCTCTTTATATTGTGCAAAGCATCATTCATAACATTATATCATATTTGCTTGTGTTGAGCATAATTCATATTGCCATATCATATCTATTTGCTTGTGTTGCCTTGCATCTTTTATATTGTTCATCCTTATATGCTTGGCTTGCTTGTGTGTGTGCCTCACTTATACTTAACCATAAGAGCTTCATATAGCACCTCAACCCATTCAAGGGGAATCAAGAGGAGTTAGTCCGGAGCCCTTCACGGGGAATTCGGCTACACTTGTGTGTTGTATTAAGTGTGTTGCAATAATTTACATTAGCTTCCGCATTTAGCGCATTTAGTTCACTAGATTAGCACTTACACCTATTCACCCCCCCCTCTAGGTATTTTTCAATCGAGCACGTCATCGTGGGAGTCAGATGTTACTGTCGGCAACATCTTCGGAGAACTTTCAGTGAATATGGTTTCAACAAGCCACATGGAAGACGGAGATAAAGAAATGATCCAATCTGATACAGATCCTTGGATCAAACACTTAAACAATATTTGGGATACCCGCTTCAAACAGCGTGAGCCACCCACAGAAGATAAGGTTGTTCAGATCAATCTAGGAGATGAGGCTAATCCTAAGCCCATCTTCATAAGTGACGGCCTGTCACCTTTTGAGAAAAAGCATCTAATATCTCTTGTACAAGAATATATAGATGTCTTCGCCTGGAAGTACGAGGATATGCCTGAACTTGATCCTCGAGTGGCCATGCACCGCCTCAACATTAATACGGACAAAAAGCCCGTCAAGCAACAACAACGACGGTTCCGTCCAGAAATAATGGAGGCAATTCAATCAGAAGTCAGAAAGCCTATACACTCTGGCTTCATTAGGGAAGAACAACATCCTGATTAGGTAGCCAACATCGTCCCCGTTGCTAAAAAGAACGGAAAGATCCGAATCTACATTGATTTTCGTGATCTAAACGAGGCTTGTCCCAAGGATGAATTCCCACTGCTAATCACAGATGTCATGATTGACAACACATGTGGGTTCGAGCGAATGTCCTTCATGGATGGATTCTCAGGATATAATCAAATCAAAATGTATCCTGATGATGAAAAGCATACCTCTCTCAGGACACCACTGGGGGTATACTGCTATACCGTCATGCCCTTCGGACTGAAGAATGCATGGGCGACATATCAAAGGGCCATGAATGCCATTTTCCACAAACACATCGCAAAACGGTGGAATGCTATGTTGACGACATCGCAGTAAAAAGCCGTGCTAAAGGTGATCATTTAACTGATTTAAAGGTTGTCTTCGACATCATGCGGGCCCATCAATTGAAGATGAACCCCATCAAGTCCTTCCTGGGGGTGGCCAGTGGCAAGTTCCTAGGGTTTGTAGGGACTTCCACAGGAATTCATTTGGACCCAGAAAAGGTTCGCGCTATCCAGGAGATGCAACCTCCGAGAAATCTCAAGGAGCTCAGGGGATTGTAAGGACGATTGGCGTATATCCGCAGGTTTATCTCAAATCTCTCCGGAAGATGCCAACCCTTCACCAAATTAATGAAGAAGGGTGTTTCATTCATTTGGGACAGCGCTTGCCAGCAAGCATTTGAGAAAATTAAATAATACCTCACACAACCGCCAGTCCTTGCAGCTCCGGTGTCTGGAAAACCTTTCATGATATACATCCGAGCGATGGATCATTCTTTAGGAGCTCTACTAGCTCAGAATGATGATCAAGGACGAGAGCAAGCAATCTACTATTTGAGTAGAACGATGATCGGAGCCGAGCATCGGTACAACCCGATCGAGAAGGAATGTTTGGCATTGGTGTTTGCTATTCAGAAAATGCGACACTATTTGGTAGGCCAAACTATAAACGTCATATCAAAAGTCAACCCCCTGAGGTTACTCATGACAAAGCCATCGTCGTTAAATGGCCGATTGGCAAAATGGGCCATACTACTGTCCCAGTATGAAATGCACTTTTTACCACAAAAGGCCATTAAAGGACAAGCGGTGGCGGATTTTCCTGGCTGAATATCCAGATCTGAGAGCAGCCAAACTTTACGAGGATCTCCCAGACGAGGTCGCTGAAGTCTGCCAGACTCAGACATCCTTCAAAAGGCAAGTGTGGCAACTTCTCTTTGACGGTGCATCCAGAACAAGCCCAAAGGGACATATAGTAGCGGGGGTAGGAGTAGTGCTCGTCTCCCCACAGAACTATGTGATTCCTCAGGCTGTCTCATTAACCGAGCCTTGTTCCAACAATGTAGCGGAGTACAATGCCCTTTTGATTGGGATGCAACTCGTCGATGAGATTGGCGTTAAAAATCTCGAGGCATATGGTGACTCTAAACTCATCGTCAGCCAAGTTCACGGGGAGTACGAAGTCATACATGAAGACCTAGTACACTATTACAACGCAACTGTCTACATGGCCGAGAGGTTCACCAACTTTTACATTGACCATGTACCACGCAAGCAAAATGCGCATGCAGATGCACTGGCGTCTCTTGCTACCTCTTTAGCTCTTCCGGCTGGAGCAGTAGAGAAAATATTTGTCCACAGCCACGACCTGTATTGCCCGAGAATTGCCCCTGAGGACTACCCGGAGCCAACAGGAGATCGTCAAGACAAAGAAGCTCTTGAGTCATCAACCGGTCCAGAGCCTAGATACTGGCGATTCCCCTATATCGACTATGTCTTATATGGCATCCTGCCTGAGGACACCAAAGAAGTGGCTGCCATTTGAAGGAAAGCCCCCAAATTCTACTATAATGCGATTACGCGAACACTGTATCGTCGATCGCATGACGGGATCTTGCTTCGCTGCCTTTCACAAAAGAGGCACAAGAGGTGTTGAAAGAAGCCCATGATGGCATGTGTGGAGCCCATCAACCTGGCCCAAAACTTGCATATCGACTTCAAAGGTCGGGATATTATTGGCCGAAGATGATTGCTGACGCTATCACTTATGCCAAAAGATGTCACGTCTGCCAAGTACATGGCGATTTCATCCATCAAGCACCAGGGTACCTTCACTCTATAACTTCTACCTGGCCATTTGAGATGTGGGGGATGGATGTAGTTGGCCCTATTAGCCCACCATCATCAAAAGGACATCGGTTTATCTTAGCCATAACCGATTACTTCTCCAAATGGGCTGAAGCCGTCCCTTTGAAGGAGGTGAAGTCATCTAATGTGATCAAATTCGTTAAACATCACGTCATTTACCGTTTTGGGGTACCTCGGCGAATCGTCCACGACAATGGACCCCAGTTCATCAGCCAGGCTTTCCAAAGATTCTGCGCGAAATTTAGAATCCAGAGTGTATCCTCAACGGCATACTACCCCGCCGCTAATGGTCTCGCAGAAGCTTTCGACAAGACCATCGGTAAACTTCTCAAGAAATTCGTCTCGAAAAGTCAACGTGACTGGGACGACAGGCTAGGTGAATGCTTATGGGCCTATCGCACAACTGTGCGAACCCCAACTAAAGCTACGCCATTTTCTTTGGTATATAGGTGTGAAGCCGTGCTTCCACTAGAAATCCAAATTCCATCTCTACGAATCGTGTAACACCCCGCTCCCAGAATACGTACCTAGTTGCGTATTCGTATTTTCTGATCGTATTTTTTAATTTACTTCCTGTATTTATTTTGTATTATGAATTATTTATATGATCGTTTTGTCTTGGATCCAGATTCGTGAACTCAGATTCTGCTCTTCTCTGAACCAAGGACCCGATCCTAGTGTCTTACTCAATTTGGTCTTTCCGGTATTCAGATTTGACCGATTTCAGTTTCAAACATCATTTTCCAATATTTTAGATTTTCTATGATTTTCTGGAATTTTTCTGAATTAAATGAAAAATCTTCAAAACCGGTGTCGACCAGCACCGCTAACCGATTCCTGAATTTTTAACTTACAAATGGAGTCAAATTTTGAGAAATCGCTTTCCCATATTTTCTTAGAATAATATTTACTATCTTAATTCATTTTTTGAAAATTTTCAGAATTTATCAGATTTCTGCCAGATTTAGTGTCGACCGATATTGGCGGCCGATTCCAAGATTTTTAATTTAAAAATTATAAATAATTTCTTAAAATGGATTTCACCATGATTCTTAGAATAATATTCTTGATTTTTGAGAATTTTTGCGGGTCGTTCCGAGATACTTGATTTTCGGACGATTTCGGTATTTTTCCGAAAGTTTTCCGCATCCACAACCGAATCCCGGAAATTCGCTACTCTAATTATTTTCACTTTTTCTTTCAAGAAAATATCTTCCTCTTTTCATTTTCTTTTCCTTTTTCCTTTTTCTTTCCTTCCTTTTCCTTCCACCAAATTCTCCAAACTTCTCCATTCTTCCATTATCTTCTACATTCTTCCTCCAAAAATATCTCCTTTCCTCCAAAAATATCTTCTCCAAAATATCCAACTCCTCTCCCATCACCATGGCCGCCAAAGAGCCACCTCACCCCTCCATTTTACAAAAAATCCCCTCTCTAAACATTTTTACATCTCCTTCACAATTCCAAATCCTATATAAACCTTTCCTTCTCCTTTCCACTTCATTTTCTCTTCACCAACACCTTAACCACCACCAACTCCTCCTTCATCTCCACCACAACAACAACCACTACAACTTCTCCAACTCCTTACCTTCATCTTCTTCCTCCTCCATCTCCATGTAAACCACCACAAACTCCAACAACTCCACCAAAGCCTCCACCTTCTCCTTTACCTTCTCCAAAAATACCACCACCATCAAAACCCTCCACAAAACCACCACCCCATCACCACATCAAGAGCCGGCCACCTCCTTTGGATTGGGGCCGAGCTCTTCTTCGTCGGTAATATCTCCGATGATTATTCCGGTAATCGTTCGCGATTATTCTGGTAATCATTACGGTGACGATTACAACGACAAACAACTAACATCACCATCACCTCTACTATTTTCCACCATCATCTTCACTTCCACCATCACTTTCACCATCACAACACCACCTCCATCTCCACTACTTCAACCTCCAAACATCACCTCCTTCACCTTCTTTTTCATTACTCCATCAAAATCCAACTCCTCCACCAAATACACCACCACCAAAGCAAGCACCTTTCCCTTTCTCTCTCCCTCCTCCTCTCTGTATATTGCTGATGCGGATCTCACCCCCGCTCCAGGCAACGCCTTAACGCGGATCTTCACGTTCTTGGCATCTGTTTAAACGCGGCCTTCGCGTTCTTGTACCGACGCAACGCAGAGTCCATGCCCGTGTCTGTGTCCCTTTCATGTCTGCACGACGCGGAGCTAATGCCCGCGTCTGTGTTCTTCTCATGCTAACGCGACGCGGAACCCATGACCGCATCCGCGTTCTTCTCGTGTCCTGACTTGAACGCGGGTCTCGAACCCCGCGTTTGTGGCACCTTTGCGACGCGACTCCCGCGTCTGTGACTCCCGCGTCTGCGACTCCCGCGTCTCACACTCAAAACCCGCGTCTCCCTGTGCACTCTCTCCTTCCATATACTTCTCTCTCTAGTTTTCCTCTCTCTTTCTCTCTCTAACTCTTTCTCTCTCCTCTTCACTTATTATATTTATGGCGCGTACGCGAGTTCCATGGATTTCAGAGTTTTCAGCTATTCTAGAAATTTAGGCGAGTGTCCTCGCTCTCGCCTCCATTTGGGTTTCCCCGCCTTGTCGGGTCGACATGTATTTTATTCCATGTTTATATGTATTTTACTGCTTTATACTATGCGTGACCGACCCTTCGTGGTCGTTGAACTCTGGGTTTCTGCCCACTCCTGGGATGGCTGGTAGCCACCGAGAGTGCGCTTAAACCCTGAGCGTTCTTGGTCCCTCAGCCTTCAGCCTCCGGTCTCTCACTATCTCGAAAGGGAAGTGATTGGGACCGTCAGGTCTTTCCGTCCTTCAGCCTCCGGTCTCTCACTATCTCAAAAGGAAGTGATTGGGACCGTCAGGTCTCTCAGCTCCGCCTGGTTATCATGATCAGCGCTCAGCACTTTACCACTAGATTCGTCTAGGCGGGATGCTGCCGGATTTCTTACTCGCACTTTAAGCCGAATTGTCCCGGTAACCTTGCCAGACGCTCCAGTGTTAAATACTGTTTGCTGTCTGTACTTCCAGCTCGCTTAGCTCCGCTTGGTTATGCTCAGCTACTACTATATCATCATGCCATGTATTTCCTGATATGTTAATACTTGCCATACCATTGCTTCATGCTTGTCATTTACATGCTACTAATTAACACCTGTTTGTATCACCTGACAAATGATGTGTTAACATCTGATACCCGTCATGCTACTACTTGACACTGACTCATATTATACCACCAGTTCCCGGCGGATCCTGAATGGAACTAAGTGCCACACGGAGCAAAGTGCCACACCACACAAGTGGTGGGGGCCACCTCTTGAATCTGTGGGGGGCCACCTCTAGAATCCATTCCCCTCAGAGCAAAGTGCCACATGGAACAAAGTGCCACACCACACACGTGGTGGGGGCCACCTCTTGAATCTGTGGGGGCCACCTCTTTAATCTGTAGGGCCATCTCCTGCCTGTACCTGATCTCTTGTTATGACCAGTTATATTCCTACTCTTTACAAAGGATAACTTGCACGGGGAATGGGAGGAAGTAATGAATGCCGGTATGGTGCCTTGCTTATAGTAGTGGAATACCAAAACTGACGATTCGTGTTAGGGGGATTTCGGGCCCCCAGAAGATGCGTGTTAGGGGATTTCAGGCCCCCAAATGGCTGTGTCCCGGGCGGACGGGAACTACTATAAGTATGAGCTATCAGTTCTTCATCAGCTTCCAGTAACGAACCTCGGCTTGCTTATATATGGATGTATGTGTGTTGGGATGTACACCAGGACACATACCTAGATATATGGGTCAGACGAGTAATAATAATAAAAGATGCCAACTATGTATCCTGTTATGCCTGTTATGAACTCCCGTTATACTTGTTATGATTCATGTCATGCCTGTTATGTACTCCTGTTATGACCGTTGTGTGATTTGCCACGAATGCTTTCATCGGATTTTACATCGGATTTTCGGTTTTATGATTATTATCATATTAGCTACTCATACTCTGTATTATTACCCATGTTCCATTCCATCAGTCTACTGCTCCTATCTTACCATGCCATGAGTACTTCCTGCTTGATATCACTTTTTATATATCTACCTGCCTATACATGCTTATGCTCACGACACGGTTTTCAATGCTTATTTATGATTCGGTTTTATCGATACATATGTGCTTATCCTTGCACGCCATCTGGCTTTTGCCTCACCACTCGCCTGGGGAGTTCTGACTCCTCTGGATCCTCATGTCCAGGTCCTGGAACTTGGAGCATGTCAGAGCTTGGAGCGTGTGGATTCCCCCAGTTGTTGATCAGAGTGGCGCAGCGGTAGCATGGATCTCCAGCAGACCTCCGAAGCCCCATCCTTCTAGGCCCCCCTTGTGCGGCTCTAGAGTTTCTTGTTATGACTCTGAGCCTGTCTTTGTACTATTCATACATGTACATATCTTTGTAATCTCGCAATTGCGCATATCAGTGATGTAATATTCATGTAATATTGGATCACCTCTGGTGATAACTTTGTAATTGTACTCATGTGTTGGAATGTATAATGCACCATTTGCTTCCGTACTCTGATTCTTGCCTGTACTGATGCTTAGCGTATATACGTGAGGGTATTTCGGACCTGCGTATATACGTTGCAGTAACGTCTCCGTACCCGCAGGATCGGGGCGTTACAAATCGCCTTGACAGCAGAGTTGACAACAGAGGAGAAGCATCGACTGTGACTCCAAGAATTGGAGGCCTTGGATGATAAACGTCTGTAAGCCCAACAACAAATCAAGCTCTGCCAAGCCCGGATTACCAGAGCCTTCAACAAGAAAGTTAAAGTGCGAACTTTCAAGAAAGGCGACCTTGTCTTAGCCGTCAGAAGACCTATGGTGATGACACATAAGACAAAAGAAAAATTCAGCCCAAATGGGAAGAACCATTTGTAATAGAGTCAGTCTACTCAAATGGATCATATCGCCTCATAACTTCAAATGGCGATACGCTCATGATGTCGATCAATGGCAGATTCTTGAAGAAGTACTATCCTTAATAGTACTCCTCCTCTGATCAAGTTAAAAGTACACCTCTGATCAAAACAAGAAGAGCTTTTTCATTCACATCCGACGCCTCCGACGGCTAAGGATAGAGGAAAATATTGGCTTCTAATCCCAACATAAGTCTTCGACAACTCACTATGCTGAGGGGAATAGCATGGCTAGCCCAACCAAACGGTAGTTGGTAAAGGCACCTCAAATCCGTTGACAGCTGAGGGTTTGCTAAAAACCCTGGGTTCTAATGTTCCCATCTTCATTAACATCCGACGCCTCCGACGGCTAAGGATAGAGGAAAATGTTAGCTTCTAAGCCCAACATAAGTCTTCGATAACTCACTATGCTGAGGGGAATAGCATGGCTAGCCCAACTCAAACGGTAGTTGGTAAAGGCACATCAAATCCGTTGATAGCTGAAGATTTGCTAAAAATCCTAAGTGGATGTAATTCCACCCTCTCCTCTAAAATCTCTTACCAATTCTCATACACAGAATGGTAGGTCTACAAAATATAGTCATTGCTATGTTAACATTATACCTCTGGTAATGAAAATTTTCAATACTCCCTATCGAGTACAAATTTTACTTGTCAACTCTACATGGAGTAACGAACCTGCGAATTTGCCAAGTTAACACTATACCTCTGGCACTCCAAACTTCACTTGTCAATTCTCATCAATAGAATGGCAGGCCCTCAAATTGCTCGTATCGCAAACCAATTTTTGTCAAGTTAATACCACACCTCTGACAAATTACTGTTAAGTTAACATTACACTTCTAACAGTAATCAAGTTGCTGCCAAGTTCAATGTTAAACCTCTGACAGTCATCTTTCCTCAGACTTCCAGATCGAAGCTGAAATGAACGATGCTAAGTTTAATACTACACCTCTAGCATCCAAGTCATTGCTAAGTTCAACAATACACTTAAGGCCATGCTTTCCCTCGGACTTCCTTGTTAAAGTCGAGATGACCAATGCCAAGTTCAAAATCACACCTCTAGCATTACCCTCACTGCCAAGTTAAACATCACACCTATGACAGTGACGCTTTCAGTTTTCCCAAATAAAACTGAAATGCTTTTGAGTCAAGTTAATATCACACCTCTGACTTACATCCTTGTCGAGTTAACATCACACTTCTGACAAGACTACTTTCAACCCGTTAAGTTAATATCACACCTCTAACGGTAAAAACTTTTCTAGATCCCACGCAAGTCTAGATCACTTGTTATTCTCCTCCACAGAATAACAAATCTACCTAAAAACATTGTTAGGTTAACAATACACCATTAACAGCGTTCTCATTAACTCCCCTGCTGATCTTAATCAAGTTAATCTCAAACCTCTGATAAAAATTCATCTTCCCTGGGGGTACAAGTTCCACCTGTCACTTTCTTTTATAGAGTGGCAGGTCCACAAAAATTATCTTATCCCTTGTCAAGTTAATATTACACCTCTGACAGCTTTATTGAGTTCCTGAAATAGGATCTCTCTCTATAAAATTTAACTTGTTAAGATTATCATCATAGTTTTGACAGGTCAAAGATTCTTTGCTTCTATTTGTCTGACTTAAAAAAAAAGAGAGTTCAAGACAATAGAAAGAAAAAAAAGTGTCACTTTTATTTATATCCAGATATATGAAAGTGATACAAAACGCTCTCTTATATAATAAGATTGAGTGTTACAATACAGGAGTACAAAGAAGTCCCTCTCTCTCAAAGGTTGCACTCACTCCTTGAAGCAGGATTCATCACTCCAAATACAAGATGTTTGGAAGGGCGCCAAAGTAGGATTGAACACTGTGGCGACGATTAGAAGCTGATTGCACCATAATGCATGATGTAAACATTAAAAGAGCCCATCGTTGACCAAAAACAATGGTGTTCTGAGGTCGAAAGACAGCAGAATCTTCTGATTCCACCTGACCATCCGAAGCGGCGGGGTATGATCCTTCATTGATGAACATCTCCACCACCAGAAAGTTATCCAATGAGCATGGAGTTTTCATCGATGTCACTTCTGGGGTAGGTGAAGGGAGAATCCAAGACCATACCCACCACTATATCCACCGCCATCCTCACTCTGACCATGCCATGCCAAGAAGCATGACTGGTGCATTGAATCCAAAGGGATCTTGGCGAGGGTCCGATCCCCGTCTCCCGAAGACGGGAACCATGACTTCTTCTCCTGTGGTCGACCATCGACCAAGTTCGCTGGCCGATATATTCTCCCAAGGGCCCAGCGAACATAAAAAAGAATGATCAAGCCTACCTGCAAGAAGCAAACAAAAATTAGAAGATCTGAAACTTAGTATATTTCAATAAGAAAAACTAAGTGACAGACGCAGCTATTGTTGAAAACTTCAGACGCAGGAATAACCCGCGCAGTAAACCAAACTTCTGCGACGGCAGAAACAGACGCGACCAAAGCTGTGATACACACAGAATTCAGACTCAGTCTGGTTTTGCATCCACATCTAAGGTATGAGGCGCTAAGAGAATCAGACGTGAAAATTTTCGTCTCCCTGTTTGACAAACAGGGGTTGCAAAATTCAGCCTTAGACGCGAGCTCTGTATGTAAAGTTCGCAACCCAGGTACAAAAGTCCATTATACTCTCGTCCAGAAGAATTTTGAGTCAGAGCTTTCTGAATGGCATAACTCTCAAAAGGTGGACGCACCAAACAGACTTCAGAAGAAGGTCAAGAAGATAGATTTCTTTAAGAGATAGCAAAACTGCAACCCCGTAAGGGCTGAAAATTTCAAGGCAGACCGGGAAGTCATACCCGCAGCAACCCCCATTAAGGGTTGAACTTTCTGCATCAAGGCGCGGATATAAAAGGTGCTCAAGGAGACGCTTCTTGATCTTGAAATCACTTGACAGTGATAATCTTCTTGAGAGATTAAACAGAAGCATGATAGCTCCGGATCATCATCATCCATGGAGGCAAGTCCCAGATACAAGTCCTTGAAGAGAAAAGGCAGAATCGCTCAGAGCATTCGCTCTCAAAGGAAAGCAGTCTAAGTAATGGACTGCTAAAAGGTGAAGCTGAGCCCTATTTATAGGCAAACCATAAAGCCTGTGATTAATGGCTCGCTAATCAGAACCGTCAGCCTTAATTCCCGCACGAATGTCAAAGCCCAATGACGGGCTGACGCGTGGACTATCGCTTCAGGAAGCATCGAAGACGCGAATCTCCAACCGCCAGCGCCGATTTGGCATTTAAAGGCATTAATGCCTGAACCCATTGAAGGGCTGGCGCATGGACTACCGCTTCGAGAAATATCGGATGATGCGAGTCCCCCAATCGTCAACCTCAACTTGACATTTAAAGATCCAACGAAATCTTTATGACAAGCTGCATGTAACGCCTGGGAAGTTGCACCAAACGCAGGCCCGAGAGCCGCGTCCAGGAACTGGCATCCCTTTGCGAATTCGAAAATGGCGTCCCTTTTCATCCTAGTCAAGAGAACTGCAATCGCGTCTCTCAGAGTGATTCAAAGCTGCATCCCTTCACAGCAAGAGGGACCCATTCTGGGGGTCGCACTTGGAAATCACATAAAAGTGGAAAGCTGCGTCCTGAGACTTGCATCCTCAACGGAGAAGGCCTATGGCATTCACAAGTATCTTGGAGCTGCGTCTACATGGCGAGATGATAATGGTGTTCCTATCATAAACTCAATATAATTTGAGTTTGCACCAGGTCAAGGACCCAGTGTCGCGTCCTCATATCTATGCGTCAGTTTTGAGGAGCATAAGACCGCGTCCTCACGACATCCTCAATTCTGTACTTGGGCAGAGTTAAGGACTGCGGCCAGGGAGCCGCACCCAAAGCTGCGTCCTTCGCGCCAACTGGAACCGCGTCTCAATTGACAGGTCAGAGTCGCGTTTCTTAGGACCGCGTCTCCCTATAAATCAGAGCCGCGCTCCACCCAAGAACTCAGTTCTACCTAAGTTCATTATTCACCGCCAGTCAAGGATCACAGCCAAAGACTGCCGCTAAGAAATTGGATTCATCTACAGTGAAACAATGACGATGGAGCAAAATTTCAAAAGACTTTTATTATTTGAGCCAAAAATGATAAAAGTGATACAAACACTCTTGATGAATTGAGTGTTCTTTCCTTAAAAAAAAGAGATAGGAGGCTAATAATCTTGATTAGCCAAAGAACGGATTTGTTCTCGGAGGCGATGTATCTCATGCTGATGTGATTTCTCAACCTCCATGAGAGCCTGGACCCGCAGCTCCTCATCGGACAAAAATCTCCTCGCAGCCAGCTGCGCTCGTAGATATTCCAACCTGGAGGAGTGAGTGGAGAGGTCTTCTTCAACCTGCGTCTTGACAGCTTCCAGCTCTTTCAGCTTCTTCCTGGCAGTGGCAAGCTTCTGCTCATTGATTGCAATCAAGGCTTCTGCTTTAGCTATGGTGGCCCGAGCAGTGATAATAACCTGCTCTGCGCTCTGCATGACGAGTTCAGATTCCCTTAAATCGCCAATCAGCCTTTGATGGTCAGCCTGAAAATGTTGGAGATGGTGGGTCTCTTCAGCTATCCTTTCCTCCATCTCCTTTCGCTCTTATTCTTGAGCAGCAAGAAGCTTAGTCAGGGTTGCCCGGGCCTCGTGAACTGAGCCAGCGTCTTCCAAAGACTTAAGCTCTTTCAGATCACTCCCCAACTGCTCCACCAGCAGCAGACACGCCCTAGCCTATGAAGGACCTCCAGTATGACTGATGTTCTCAATCAAATTCTCAAGAAGCACTCGGGCAAATTCGAAAGAACTGCTCCCAGAGAGGATGAGGTCAATACATGATCGCATGGAAGCAAAGAACCGCTGCACCATTTGACGTGTCAGTTCTTCCATGATATCATTGGCTGGAGAGAACTCTACTGATGCACTCCCAGATCCCCTTTCTATCACAGGGCGAGGGATGGGAATCAACTCGTCCCATGCAGGAGTAGGATGAACGATAGGTGCGACAGAAGCCGAGATAGTCGTCGATACGTCTGGCGCAGTCACTGTCGTAGCAGCCTCCATAGCGACTGAAGTAGCAGCAAACTTGACTTCTTCAGAGCCCTCAGTCGGGACTTGAATTGTGCTGCCTTCTGGGCCGACGCTGATCGCAAGTTCCTCTGCCTGAGCTCCCTCAGCTCTCTCTGTAGATTACTAGAACATCAGCCATGACAACAAATAGAAAATATTCAAGACATCAATATTTCCTTACCAAGCCGAGGGTCCAAAGACGGCAAGTTCCTGGGCAAATCTTGCAGGGTGGAAGTCTCCCCGACTTCAATAATTGCCCTCTCTTGAGGCATCTCAGCAGCAGTCTCAACACCCTCCTGCTGGGCCATCTCCTGTATCATCTCCTCGATATGGGAGGAAGTCGCAGCCTCGCTGTCCACGGCCAACCCTGCAACATAAATTTAAAGGGAGGACGTCAGAGAACCTTTTTCCTAGTTAAAAAGTGCAACTGGGTCAAAAAGATAAAGAGAGTACCTTCAGTAGGAGCAGTTGCCGCCAGTGGCGACGCCATCACTGTATCACACCCATATATTTCCTCCTCCGTGATATGTAAGAATTTACTCGGATCTGGAGGAGCGGGTTCATCACCAAAATCGACCTCATCGCCTGAAGAATATTCATCATCCTCAGACTATGAAGACAACAATGCAACACAAGAGGCCTCGGCAGCCGAAGCCTTGCCACAAAGTACCCCAGTAGTAGGACTGGGGTCAGCTACCCTCGAGCTGGGCATCAGTATAGCAGGAGAGCCAGGCTGTTGCGCTTCATCCCTCCTCTCGTGGGTCAAAGAAGACCCTGGTTGAGTTGAGGCCCCTAGAATCTCAACATCATCCCTGCTCATCAAATCAGCCTCAAGTTGCTCAGCCTCATCGGTTGCAGTGGGATCATCAGTAAGCTCCCCTTCTTCTAAAATCGCGGGACCCCTACTGTGCAGTCCACGAGGGCGAACGAGTGGGGTTTCGTCTCCTCCTCCTCTTCTTCCCTCTGCTTCTCAACACCGGAAGGGACGGCCTCAGGCATTGAAGTTTCAGCCCCTGAGTCTTTCCTGCCCTTCTTCGGGGCCGGCTCAGCATGGAGAGTAGCGCCATGAGGACGTTTAGGCACCGCCTGTCGACGCCTTCTAGCAGGCTGCTCCCTAGATGCTGCTGCTCTCGATTCCACCCGCGTCTTCCCTCTGGCTTCCCTCTTAGCCGCCTGGTATTCATCAATACCCCGCATGCACTTGTTGGATGCCAATTTTTCCTCATAGGATGCATTAATGCTCTTGATGCATGAACGCTCCATTGAGTAGCCAGGTATCTTGCTAGCCTGGAAGTACCAAGTACAGAAACCAAGGCTTGCATAACAGATTGGCGTCTTATGAGGCAAGCTATAAAGAGCTTTTGTCCCCCCAGCCACGCTGTAATACCAGGCCCGGGCACCTTCAAACAAATTTCCACTGAAGGCGAGTTGTGCGTTAGGGTTGCCGATGTACAGTTGATCGTAACCAAACTGTCAGGAAAAACGATTCGGCATATACGGCTCGATGGTGCATGAGTTCCCTTGCCGGAAGAGCAGATACCCGGGCCGAATGTTGATAAGCTACCAGAAGACTCCCGACGGCAACCTCGTGAAGTCATCCGGACCTGCGAGGTCAGCAAATTTATCCCCATAAGCAGCATCTGTAATATCGGGGAAGCAACGGTTGAGATGGTAATTTGAAGCGTTCAGAATACATTTCTGAACGTAGAACATATAGTTGTTGGACCAGCTCGAGCTCTCCAGCCGCTGCACAAAAGGGACAAACCCCTCGGATCGAGATACTGGCGTCATCAGCGAGGGGCAGTGCATAACGTACCAAGCCATTAGGTACGTGTAGGGAAGCTCGACCCGGGGGTTAGGGGTCTTTACTCTCAGCCTCCCCTCCGAGTCAACCTCTGGTCTACCGTGGGAGTCGACGATGGCCTCCACTTTGCATAGGCTCTGAGTCAGGGCCCGCAATCCGCTTTGGATTCCAGCCACCATTGCTGGAAGGAGAGCGATGGACCTACCGTAGGCCAACAGCACCGCCGGATACACCACGTCGGCGACAATCACTTCATGCGGCAGTGTCGGCACTACACAGCGCTTCAACCACAGCATCAGGAAGCCCGCCAGTAGTGCCCGGTTAGAAATGGGGATCTGGGCCTGGTGATGGAAACTTTCAAAAACCGTGTCAGGTTTGAAAGTGTCTTCATTCGACTCTGTGGTGTAAGAACTCACAGAGGCGTTAATCCTCTCGGCGATTTCCTCATCGGAGCTGGGAGCTAGAATGGTCATTGAGTGATCTTTCTCAGTTATACCATTAAACAGGTAGCTCGCTCAAGACATCTACTTAACTCCCTTACTTCTCCAAGAGGTTATTTGGCCGCAGATGTGGAAGTGACATAACACTTCCCAGTAAGTCTCATATACCCGAGGGCACTCTTTTTTCAAGAGATGAAGCTCCTCGGAAGTTGGGACGTATTCCTCATAATGGGCATCTCCCATAACCAGCCCCGAAACTTCATATAGTTCATGCAGGGCGAGCCCCATTTCCCCGACCGGAGTGAAGAATTTCCCCGTTAAAGGGTTGTAATGCTCTAGAATCCCGTAAAAATTGTGGGAACTCTGCGGATGTCATACTGCACAGCCCTGACCGCTTGGTACAGTCCCACCTGGTCTAACAGACCTCCGAATTCGGCGAGGACAAAGCCCACCATCTTACCCCACCAAGACTTGTCGGAGGAATGAACCCACCCAAGTGGGCGGAAGTCAACGGGAAAGTCACCCCCACCTTCATGAATTCATTGATGAAGGTAGTGCTGAGCTGAGGTGTTTTCCCTGCTGGGTACTTGGACCTGAATAATCCAAGAAACAAGCCAAAAACTTCTTTCCCGTGTCCGCCAGGGTGTACCTTCCTGGTGCCCAGTATGCCGAGCGAGACACTGGGGACAGATCGGGCAAGCTCCCATTCCATTGCCCGGGGACAGACATGTGCTGGAGATAGGATAAAGGATACATTCTCTCCATATTGGGAAGAAAGAATTTCCTACCCCCTATTTGGCGAAGCCACTTATAATCGCCGTCATGCAAGATGTGATCGTCCTCGCCGATGTTGTCCCCAAAGAAGAAGAAGGGTTTCATTAATGGAATTCGTGAATCCGTCTCAAAATCTGCGTCGGTCATGATTTCTCGGAAGGTCCTCATGTCGATCTTGGAGAGCCTCTCCCTTCGCTCCTTCGACTTATCAGCAGTCACCGGAGCAGCCCTCTGCAACACGAAGGTTAGATTGCGATCAGCACCACCTACGTGCCCGAAGTGACACTTTTTGGAGAGAGGGTCGGAGGAATATCGCACTGCAAAAGAGAATAATACTTGATCAGAAAAGAAATTGATTAAGTGTTTACAACTCAAACGCAGAAATGAACCCAGATGCGGAGATCGTCAAAATCTGCGTCCAGATCCAAAGATCGCGATGCTAGCATGGAACCCGCGTTTTTGAAAGTCCAAGACTTATGAAAAATTCTAAGTTTTGGACTCAGACGCGAGATTCATGAGGACCAGCATCTGATTTCACAAGACGCAAGAGTCATAAGAAATCTGTGTCTGAATCTTTCACACTTAGAAATATTCTAAGTGTTGAATCCAAAACGCAAGGTTCATTCGGGCCCTGTGTTCAACAAGCAGACACAGATTCGAGCAGATAAAAGAAGCAGAGGTCATCAAACCTGTGTCCTGTTTATCGACTCAAGAACCACGCCTGATGATCAAACACGGGCATGAGTCCGCGTTGGTGGTTCATATTCAAAAGGACTTTAAGAGTTCAAAGAACTCTATAAACCCTTTTAATGGTGGAAATCAAGTCCGAAGACTTTTTATACCTGAAATAGGGGTTTCCTGCATGGAGGAACCGCCCCTCTGAGTCTCAGAGATGACCACCTTTGAAGACGAAGCAGTATGCTTGGCCTTTGGTGCCATTGCGAGCAAGGATCCGATGTTAGGTGAAAGAAAAAAAGAACAAAGGAAGCTCCTTTCTCAAACCCTAACAGATGAAGACGAAGAAGAAAGAGAGTCTAATGATGACTCTTGAAGGGCTGTTGCCTTTTATAGGCACAGTGATTCGCAAAGATACGCGGCGCTTGGCTCGACGCCTAATCACGCCTGACGCGTGGACAGCGCTTTAAATGCAGCGCGAAGTTCGCACGCCAAAAAGAAGATGTCCCCTAAATTCTATAGGACACGTGGCAACATACTCATGGCACGGATTCGCATCCAACAGTCGCGTTTTCATCTCTAAAGACGCGTCCCTTCTAGGCTAAAGTTGCGTCAGCTTCACAGAGCAAAAGCTACGTCTTCACCCAAAAGATGCGTTCTTCTGAAGATCGCACCTGTTCGACCCGGCCAAAGTCGCGTTTACCTCATGGAGTAACAGTCGCGTTGTTATCCCAAAAGTAGTATCACCCCTGTGTCCACAGAACTGGCGTGCAGTCCTTGCTTCTACAATTCAGTTCAAAAGTACACTGGCACAAGCAGACGACTGCCCACCTCTGTTTAAAGTACACCAACGACAAACTTAAAGCATCGGGGAGGTTTAGACTGTGTATCTAGACACTCCACGCGATAAGTTTTGACGGCTTCAAAGAGTTCCACAGTACACTCACGAAGGCCATACTCCAAACAAGATCAAGCCCGAAGCTTTGTCAGTCCAAATCATAAAAGTGGATTCAGCTAAAGTACAAAGTATTTCGAAATCCGTTCCAGCTAACTGTGGAATATCGAAAACTTTGGAGGGGGTTCTGTAGGCTGTCTAAAAATCATTAAAGATAAGTCATCAAAAATAGAGACCCAAACTCCAGACGCAGGGCTAATCTCAGCCAACACTGCAGCACCAAGGTGCGTGGGTCGAAACCCGCGTCTCAGCCAGCACTGCAGCACCAAGGCGCGTGGGTCGAAACCCGCGTCTCAGACAGCACTGCAGCACCAAGGCGCGTGGGTCGAAACCCGCGTCTCAGCCAGCACTGCAGCACCAAGGCGCGTGGGTCGACACCCGCGTCTCAGTTGTAACCGCCCTGGTTATGGGGTCAATCACGGCTCACATAACGAGAAAAGTTAACCCCCATTATGGAGTGTTTTTAGGAGGCACGTTCGCTCCTGAAACCTCTATAAATAGCCCCGTTGCTATAGAGAAGGGGTGGGATTTTTTTAGAGAGATCAGAGAAGAACTTGACTTGAGAGTTTCTACAGAGAGAGAGTCCAACTCTTCAACTAACTTGCCGCGTACAAGTTAATCCTTGCCTATAATCTCTTTGAGATTTTGGTCGGCAGAGCTATGTTACTCCGTCCGCCAACCGAAGAGAAGATCCCCAGAAGTTCCTGACGTTCACCCCGTCAACGGAAAACAAGATTCACTTTCCACCGCCACTTGAAGAACCCAGCACTAAACAAAAGGGAGATTCAAGACTCAACATCTTCTCTCCCTTATAGTTGGAGCATTAGTCCATTGTAATCTTTCAACTGATTCAAGGAAACTTTACGCGAACCATTCTCTGTACCAAACAGTCAAGTCTCTATTTCAATTAGCAAGTTTTCTCAAGATGCAGTTACATGCGATGTTGTTAAAATGGATGCATGTAACATACTATTGGGACGACCATAGCAACATGACGTCGATGCTATCCATCGAGGCAAGAGGAACCTCTACATGTTCACTTGAGATGGCAAGAGAATTGCCATGAAGCATATTCCATTACCACCGAAGTCAACTAAAGAAGAATAAGCCAAAGTTCATATCGATATGCAACTGAGATGAGTTCTTGGTGGAATCCAAAAATACAAAGCAACAATTTGCTTTGATAGTCAAAGAAGAAATCAACTCAACAATTGATGTTCCTGGGAAGATGAAGCCAATGCTTGAAGAGTTTCAAAGAATAGTTCATGATAAGCTCCTAGACGAGCTGTTGCCCATGAGGGATATCCAGCACCACATTGATCTAGTCACCGGAGCGAGTCTACCCAATCTCCCACACTACCGGATGAATCCAAAGGCGAGTGAGATTTTAAGGGGGAAGGTCAAAGAACTGATTCAAAAGGGGCACATTGGAGGCAGTATGAATCCATGTGTGGTGCCGGCCTTTTGGCGCCAAAGAAGGATGAAAGTTGGCGCATGTGTGTGGATAATTGATCTATCAACAGGATCATTATCTGATAACAATTTCTAATACCTCGCCTTGATGATATGTTGAATCGATTAGGAGGGTTGTGCATGTTTTTGAAGATTGATCTAAGAAGCGGCAACTACTAAATTCACATTAGGCCGGGAGATGAGTGAAAGACGACATTCAAGACTCCAGAAGAATTGTACCAATGGATGGTCATGTCCTTTGAACTATCCAACACACCGAGCACTTTCATGAAATTGATGAATCAAGTGCTTAAGCCTTTCTTGGAAAAGTTTGTGGTTGTCTACTTTGATGACATCTTAATGTATAATTCAAGTGAAGCTGAGCATCTCCAACATTTATGGGACGTTTTCACAGTTCTGCAAGCCAATGAGTTATACATGAACCTGAAGAAGTGCAGCTTCATGACTAGAAACTTGATATTTTTAGGCTTTATTGTTAGTTCATAAGGAATTGATGTAGACGAGGAGAAAGTGAGGGGCAATTCGGGATTGACCCGCATCCAAGAGTGCTACCGAGGTAAGAAATTTTCACGGCCTAGCTACTTTTTACCGATGTTTCATCTGCAACTTTAGTAGCTTGGTAGCATTGATGACAGACTATTTGAAAAAGAAGGGAGTTTTCGTCTGGACTAATGAAGCCGGAAGGGCTTTTGAACTTATCAAGGAGAAACTTACTAATGTCCCTATTTTAGCCTTTCCAAACTTTAATAAGGTGTTCGAGGCAGACTGTGATGCTTGCGGAGTTGGATTGGATCAGTGCTTTCACGGGAAAAGAGACATATTGCCTTTCTCAGTGAAAAACAAAATGAGACACGACAAAAGTGGTCTACATATGAACATAAATTAAATATAGTGTTCAGTTCATTGAAGTCATGGGAGAGCTATCTTATTGCTAATGACTTTGTGCTATTGTTATATCATCAATCACTCCAACACTTTAAGAACCAAAAGCGCATAAATAAGATGCATGCAAGACGGGCATCCTACTTTGAGCAATTCAGTTTTGTGATTCGTCATAAATCTGGAGTAGATAACAAAGTTTCTGATGCATTGAGTCGAAGAGTTTCATTGTTGATCTCATTACAAAGTGAAGTTATTGAGTTTGAATGTTTAAAGGAGCTGTATAAAGAGGATAAAGACTTTGCTGAAATCTAAGAGCAGTGTTTGTCACGACAGTCTACACAAGAGTTTCATATTCTAGATGGATTTCTTCCAAAAGAAGCCGATTATGTGTATCAAGAACTTCATTAAGGGAGAAAGTTATTAGAGCCTTGCATAGAGGCAGACTTGCAGGATATTTTGGGAGAGACAAGACGATGGTAAGTCTTGAAGAAAGATACTATTGGCCCCAACTGGGAAAGGATGTGACTACAGTTGTGAAGAGCTGCTCAGTTTTTTAAGTTGCTAAAGCCTAAGCTTAAAATACGGGCTTGTGTACACCTTTGCTCGTTCTAAAAGATAGCTGGGAAGAATTGAACATGGATTTCATGTTGGAACTTCCTCGCACACAAAAGGGAGTGGATTCAATCTTCGTGATAGTTGATCGATTCTCCAAATGGCGCACTTTATTTCTTACCAGAAGACATCTGATGCATTATAATATACGCAAATTGTTCCTCTAAGAGATTGTGAGACTGCATGGCATGCCAAGTTCTATTATTTCAAATCAAGATAGCAAATTCCTGGCGACGCTCTGAACTACTCCAAGAAGAAAATTTAATACATCTCTAAAGTACCATAGCACGGCACACCCACAAACTGATGACCAAACAGAAGTTGTTGATCGCATACTAAGCAACTTATTGAGGAGCATATGTGGAGACGGGCCAAGAGCATAGGATCAAGCGTTGCCTCAAGCAGAGTTTTCTTACAATAGCACTATTCACAGTTCAACAGGTGTATCACCCTTTTCTATTGTCTATCAGAAGGTACCTTATTATCTCCTAAACTTAGCCAAATTGCCCATGGGTAGAAGTTTAGTAATGCAACTAGTGCTATGGTTGAGTAAGCATTAGATGTTCAAAAAAAGGTTCGAACAAGGTTGGAGAAATTCAATGCAAGGTACAAAGTCGCTGCTGACAAGAAGGAGAAAGAAAAGATTTTCGAAGAAAGGGACATGATAATGGTATACTTGAGAAAAGAAAAAATTCATGTTGGGTCCTATAACAAGTAGAAACCAAGAAAGTATGGGCCGTTCAGAATTGTAAGGAAGATCAATGATAATGCTTACATTGTAGATCTTCCAAGCGATATGACAATGTCCAAAACGTTCAACGTGACAGATCTTCATGAATATTACCTTACCAAGGAGCTATATCTAGATGATAACTCGAGGACGAGTTCTTTTGAAGAGGAAGGGACAGATGCAGGAGTACAATAATGAGAATGTCCAGATTTAAGTTACCTATCGGCAGCACTTTTCAACTGTCGACAGGCTTTTATAGTAACTTAGTTGTTTAGAGTCCTGTCGACAGCATTGTCGATAGGCTTTTATAGAAAGTCAGAAAATTACAGACCTGTCGGCAGCATTCTTCACCTATCAACAGACCTGCTATGTATGAGAGTTTTCTAGTTTGTTTAGGAGTTGTTTTCTAGGTCCGTTTTGAATTCTAATTTGTTTTACTTTTATTTTTTTGTTTTAGTTTCCTAGTTAGAGAAGTATTCTTCTTATATTTGCCTATATAAGGCTATTGTATCTTAGGCTTTTTATCACCCAACAATGCTTAATATAATTGAGTTTTTACTCCTATATTACTCGTGGACTCGATTTTGTTCTCTTGGCTCGTGGATTTGGGTTGCTGGCTCGTGGATTCAAGTAATTATTTCCCTAACTGAAGGCTTCTTCAGGTTTCTTAGGCGTTAGTATGATATCTAACTCGCGTTGCTCGCCTTCTTCACTTCCCCGTCTGTGTGTCATATAACCCGCTTAGTAGAAGCATACGACATGTGACACGAGTAGGAAAAAGAATTTGCTTCGTCATTGACACCACCACGGATCTTCTCCAATAAAATGCTACTGTTACTTTCCATAAAATGCACTAAGGATATATATATTCACTTAAATCATAAAATATTGATGATTCTGCCAACAAAGGTTATGCTAATGAAACAAGGTGCACTTAGATTTTGTTGCCTAATTGATCATTAACAACCTCCATAAACAATGTGGGGCACTTTGAAACAATAGGACTATGGTAAAGATGATGATGGTAATGGGCGAGTGATCTTCCCCATGGTCATAGTCCACGGGCCAACAACCATTGTTCCCCTCCACACAAACTCGCTACTCTACTGTTCCGATGACACTTAGCGCTGAGTTGAGAGCAACATATTCCACTTGAGAGCCAATTTACGGTCGACTTGATCAAAGTTGGTGCCTTAGTGGGGGGGACAAATGAGATGACTGATTTGTTTATATATTCACACAATGGAATCATTATGAGTCCCATGTAAAAGTGAGCCAAGAGACCCTTTCAAAGGGTCTCGATTCCGGCTCTAGGGAGTAGTGATCTACTTCTTCTAGCATCATTGAAAAACTTGGAAGGATCTTTAGGGATAGTTTTCCTTTCTGACTCCTTTTTTGAGATTGTTTGCTGTGAAAAGGTCACTAGGGTTTGTTGTTGGGTCTTTTCGTTTGTGCTGTGTCGGATAATTGGTCGCGTTTTGCTGCCTTCATTGCGCTAGTTTTAGCACTAATGAAAAGTACATGCATTAAGTGCTAGAAATGTGATGGGCCGACGAAGCTTTAGGAGAATAGCGACGAGTGAGGATGACCCAGTCTCGTTTGTTAAAAAACAACTTAATTTCTTTTTCGATGTGTCTTTGAAGAAAGATGGTGGGCCATGCGTTTTTCCATTATGTCTGGTTGATACTCTGCATACTGACAGCATTAACATTTTTTTTTTTTTTTTTTTGTTTGGTTAGTACAAGAGTATTTCAGAGGGTTTGTAATCACCATCAGACTAATCCCCTTCATATCACAGCATGATCCTCTTGACTTTCATAGAAAATTTTTGAGGTATAGCCCCGTAGGAAAAATGTCGCCTCTCATGAGATTCAAACCGGTGCCCATTCAATATCAAACCCAACAGCTTACTGATGGGCCGCATGATGATTGACCATCACCATCATAGTTGTCACCAAGTCCTACACTCAAGTCCAGGCTACAGGGAGGGGCTAGAAAGAATTCCAAGAGGTGATTCTTTGGTGATTCTTTGAGTTACCTAGAGATACATAAAGATTTGTTTTTGAATGAATTTTCTCGTCTCATTTGATTGAACTGTAGTAGGTCTTTGTTTTGACTAGGAGATGACAAATTACAAAAAAAAAAAATCCCTGTACTATCATTATTTGACAATAAATCCACTTAAATTATAGAAAGCAGCGTACCCCACCTATGTATTGTTCTTGACGTTAATTTCTTGCTTTTACCGCTGGCGGGTTGGTTCACATGAGCTTCAAATGACCCTATGCGATCTAAATTAGCTAAGATGGCCTCGTCAAATTGAGTACATCTTTTCTGAGATCAATTCGATATAGGTTAACATCTATTTATGCTTTCAGTTTGGCCAGGTTATCTTGGCCAATTTAGATAAGGTATGATCACATAAAACTCACATAACTCATCCGTACTAATTGCAAAGCAAAGAAACTATGCAAATTAAAGGTTTCCATAGAAGTGGAGCCAACATTTTATCAGAAGGTAGGGTTTGCTGTTTTAATTTTAAAGTTTTTTTTTTATTTTTTTTTTCTCCCTAGAAGAGCTAGAGATCACACTCTTGAAGTAAATCTGAATTAAATTTTATATTTCATATTATTAAGACTGTACATTCGAGCCTTACGTTTTCAGAATCGCCCCATGCAAACAAGCCTCTCGTTCCGACCGTGTTTCACAAGAGAGGGATGGTGGAGCTGGGAGAACCAAGAATCACACTGTCTTGAATTAAACAGTTCACTATAGTTGACTCGACACTTGATTTTGCATTTGCAAACTGTGAGTTGGATTATGCTTTCCTCAATTCTCATGGCACAAGCAGAAGAAATTCATTTGCAACGAGGGAAGATCGCTATACATGACTTTGGCTAGGCTATTTCTAAAGGATTTTGAGGGGGTGTTTTATCTCGTAATCAAGTTATAGTCCAACTGTAATTTCTTTTCTTAGGTATTAGTTCATAGCTAAACTTTAAGACGGGTCCCACTTAGCAGGGCTGTTATTGATAAATTTACTCAAGATGGGCCTAAGGATGTTTCATAAGTTTCGTATCTAAATATCACAGGAGTCTTATCTATTGGGTTGGGCCTAGCCCAGTTGGCAAACAGGGCCCAAACGGCGGATGAGACTATACTTCCTCTGCCGTTATGCACCAATCAAACTGATAATCGAACCCATTTCTGTACTTGTGGGAAGAACATTTGATGGTGCTCTCTCTATACAAAGTGCTTGGTCCAAGTGTTCTCTTCCAAAGATGTGTGAGAGAGTGAACATTAGGAAATAGATACACAAGATGGCATCCTTGTCTTAAAAACTCTGAATGGACAAAAGAAATTGCCATAGTCAGACATTAATTTTAACCAAGATTAGAAACACAAGTTTGAATATCTTCAGGATCTCCATTAGATAAGACTAGGACTATTCCATATGTGATGCGCCTTCTCCTGTTTTTACTACTCTGTACTGAATGAGTGACTCAGCAGCAACGACACAATTATATGTGATTATCTTCTCCAAACCAAAAAGGCTTTTTTTTTTTTTTTTCTTTTTTTTGATAGTCACAAAACCTAGAAGGAAAAAAAAACAAGATAAGCTCACAAAATGTAGGAAATTGGGAAGGAGGTAAGGCACCAGGAAATTTCCTCTGGTGTGATGTCGTCTTCAAGGAGAGCTTCAATGAGAGAAGACTCATCGTGATGCTTCTCTGAGAGCTTCGGTTGCTTGGATTGCTTAGAACAGGGTTAGGATGCTCGAAGATAAATTCCTGCGGGCTCCTTCCTCTTGCTCTTTGAAGCAGTATTGGTGGCGATGTGAGTATCCGATATACGAGTATCTAATGAAGGAGAAACAAATAAAGTACCCGGTCATACAATGATGGAAGTTGGAACAGCTGCTAGGGATTTTTTTTTGGCCTCCAATTCCCCACGTTTACGCCCCATAGAGGCCAATGGGGTGGGCTTCATGGTCATGGTCAATATTTTGGACCAGAGCAAATTGGGGCATAGACCCAACCGGATCCGGAGGCCCGAACCCGATATGCCCGAAATATCGGGTTTAATATTTGAGCCTAGGTACCCAAATCGACTCTGAATGAGGCCAGAGTCAGAAGAGATATTATCACGTGCAGGAGCACGTGACTGAGGCAGAGCAATTGGCATGCTTTTTTTTGGGGCTCACTTTATATTTTTTGACACCAGTTGACAAGAACTTAGAGACTAATTATCAGACTTGAAATAACTAGTCGAGAACAAAAAAAATTATACTTTTTGAAGATTGCATAATCTCAGTAATCTCAGTGTCCTTATAATACAATTGGATGCGTAGCTCTAACTTTCACGGTTCCAATAACTCGAAATTCACTCTAATCTAGGCTCCGGATGGCTGAGAAACGACTCGAAACCAAGCCCAATGCTTAACGGGTATGTTTTTTTTCTAGCGGGTCTGCAATGTAGCGACAGGTCGGATTCTGCTGTCGGGTCGGATATGATTCTGGACAATGATGGATCTTGGTCTTGACAGTAGCGGATCCGTGTCTTGGTCTAGAGCACGTCGGGTCAAAACTGGATTTGGTTCGGCTTTGTGAAACTCAAATTAAACCCAATCTATTTCTCGACTTTGTTGGCAGGCTGTTGCGGACAGAGGAAGAAGACAATCGCTTCTTCGTTGATGTACGATGTCAGAGTCGTTTGCGAGGACGGTGAGGCAGACGACGACAAGCGGCGACAATGCAAGGATAGGTAGGTGAGGAAACGGTAGTGGAGTGGTGGGTTGGTGATGACGGCGAGATTGATGGGGCTGGCTGAGATGTTAGCGTCAAAGGCAGTGGAGGGAGGAAGGAGGCGGCAGTGTTGGGGCTTCAGTTGTCTGTAGAACACTATAAGAGGGGCAGCGGGAAAAGAAGGGGGTTTGGGTGTGGAGAAAAGGGAAGGAGATAAAGAATAGTACTCAATGATATTTTCTAGGGATTTTGAGGGATTTTTGTGGCAATTTTATGAACAATGACTCTTTTAGTTTTTTGGGGATTTTTATAGGGATATTTGGAAAAGAGAGATTAAGATTTTGAAGAGGCATTGGGGTTTTTGTAGAGAAGGAAGGAAGGGATATGATAAACTAATTAGGGTTTCACACTCTTAATTAGAAATAGTTAGGGTTCACATTCTTAATTAGAGATAGTTAGGGTTTCACACTCTAAAATTAGGGTTTCTATAAAATTTCACACTCAGAGAAAATCTGGGAGGAAGATCACCACTCACAACATATTTTTTGTAAATATTTCAGCACTACTTTATACATAGTAGAGGGGCCTTAAAATAGGCTTTATAAAATCTAACTTCCAGCTTACAACCCATGTGGTACTAAACTTTAAAAGAAAATAACTACAAAAGAAAGAAAATCAACTCAACTAAAATAAAGATTACATCGGTTCTCAAATCAATTAATCAGGCCATATGAATGCGATTCTAAGATCGTGGTTGGATATTCATATCACAAACACGTGAAGACACAAATATGAGATGATATTTGTGTGACCCAAAAGTTTAAACTGACAGATAAAGACCAACTTTATATTTATATTCTTTACTTTTACTCAATTATCTGATGTAAGACTATTCAATCACACACGACTCAATGCTACGTATTATGAAAGTTTTGCCATAAATTGGATGAACAGCAACGCATATAACTGCAACTTTATTTCCTTTATCAGCAATACCAACCCCGATATTGTGCATCATATGGGGTATCTCAAAAATCAATACAATATTACCAATGTATATTGGAATTGCCGATATGTGACACCATAATTATGAAATTAGATGCAACATTATTAAGATATCCACCAGCACAAGTAATTCTTGTTCTTCCATCAGCAAACCTTAATGGTTTCCCATAAATTTTTCTTACAGGTGTCAAGGAGTACATAACAAGAGAATATTCCTACATAATATGACATGAAGTGCTCCATTTTTTGAAAGAACATGACTATGAAGTGCATGCTTTTACAAACTATCCAATTTGGTCACTTTAACTATTTTATCAACACTTCATTATTTTTCTCTTTTGACTTGTCTATCTGAGACCTGAGTGCTGTCTAGGTACACGGTGATTGAAGAGAAGTTGAGGAAACATGCGATTCTCCCTGGCTGCTTATTAATGTTGGAATTGAAGAATATGAAAGTGAATCTTTGAGCTGAATTATGGCGAGATCCGTTGATCGAATCAACTGGATGATGGTTGGAGTGTGTTCTCCTTCCATTGAGGATGAACGTGGTATATTCACATGTTCAATTCCGACTTCGAATGAATGAGATATTCAAGTCTAAAGATTGCCTAATTCAAAGCCAAAATGGGACTAAAGGTAGCTAAAAGCATTTAGTCCCACATTGGCCATGGGATGGAAGTTTGTGGTGTATAAATAGAGAAAATTGAGAACAAAGGGCGTGCCCTTTGGGTACTTGGAGTTTTCGCGCGCGATTGGGAGGGAACCATGCCCTATCATGCGTGCGCGCGCCGCCGCTGGCGACCGGCCGGCGCCGGTGCCCGGGCCCGGGCTCGGGTCGGGCTGCTGCTTCTGGTTTGGATTGGGTTCCCTACCTGGCCTGGTTCTTTTTGAATCAGGTCTCAAGGGTATGGGCCGCTACCCGAACCAAACCCGCTCCGCCCCGCCAACGGACCCGCTCCGCTGTCAGGTTTCGAACCGATCCGCCAACAGGTGTCAGACCAGTTGGACGGCCAATGGTTGCGAGCCTGTTGGTCTGCCAACGGATGCGAATCTGTTGGACTGCCAACGGTTGCAAACCTGTTGGACTGCCAACGGTTGCAGCCTTTCGTTTGGGTTCGAACCTGTTGGCCCCTCCTGGAGTGCTATATAAAGCACTCCATCTCTCAATTGAAACACACCAACAGCGAAATCTCTCTCTCTGTCTCTCTCTTTGAGTTCTGATCTGCCTGAAGTGAAATTCGGAGTTCTGAACTGGGCTTCCAGCGTGAAGTGGGAAAGCGACTTCCAAAGAAGATTCTGCGAAATTTGTTCTGAAAGAGGAATCAGAAAACCCAACAGATTCTGTTATAGAATTATTGTCTGAATCTGGTACTTCTGAAGAAAAATATTCTTCAACCTTCCTTCGTCCTCAACAGTGGGTGCTACTCCAAAATAAAGACAAATATTCATCCGAAATTTGTCCTTGTACCGCTGCTTCAACGATCCTGTGAAGGTACTGGTTGACTACGGTTCGACCGTACGGTGATTTGGTAGTGATATCCAAATACCGTGAAGGAGTGTTGTATCTTGGGAGACCAGCGTCCATTATCCCGTTAGCACCGGTGCGGGGGACGTAATTGTCTTAAGGAGATTCGCTCTAAGCGTACCTCACTCCAAATACTGTATAAGTGGATTAAGTCCTTTATACAGGGGATATACTTTACAGTATATCGAGACTGATTTATATTCAGTTTAATTGGTGTTTAACCAAGGAAGGAAATTGAAAGGTGGTTCTTAAATTAAGGAACGTTCTATTGAACGGAAAACCTCCCACCTGATATTTGCCGACCTGGCCAATTAGATTGTTGATATCTCAGTGATCTTGATTAGTTGTCAGATTGATTCCTGTTAAGCAGAATTCCAACAATTAAATTATCCTTGTGTACTTTCTCAGGGGAAGAGGAAGCCTTACTTAATTTCGTATGTGGATGTTCTGCATAATCTTGAAGTTGAACCAGCAAGCTGCATCTTCATAGATGACAGGTTCATCTTCTGCGGCCTTTACAGCAGTCCAATCTCCTGGATATTTCCTAACAAAACAAAACAGCTCCAACCCGCAAATATCGGCACCAGCATAACTAACCTGTTGGGGGAGAGGAGATGGAGGAGATGGAAGAAGATAGCACAGAGATCGGACGACAAAGGAATAAGGAACGGCGCATGGAGCAGGCACTTTGTGCTCCCGGTCGATGTCCCGGTCGACCGGTGAGGAGGCCGGTCGACCGGCGTGCACGGGCATGCACAGGTTAGAGCGGTCGACTGGCCCCGGTCGACCGACTGAAGTGGTCTCGCTCTCGGGTAGGCGCGGTCGACCGGGCCGGTCGACCGTGACATGATCGGTCGACGGACAGACGCGGCTGGAGTTTCCTTTTATGATTCGAATTCCTTTTCTGGTTGGGATTGAATCCAACCTGAGTTTCCATAAATCCAGGGACTCTGTGGCTATAAATAGGGGCTAGAGGCCTCATGTATTATATCCCTAAAAATCCCTAAGAGAAATCCCTTCCCTCCCTCAAGAATTCTCTCTTGTAATTATTTGTATTGATTGTTAAATCAATAAGATCTCTCTCTCCCTTGCCCCGAGGACGTAGACACGTTGGCCGAACCTCGTAAATTTGTGCGTTGATTGCTTTTCTCTATTGGTGATTGTTCCTACTGCGTTGGTTGTTTCTCCAGCTGCATCGAGTCTCCGCCAGTTGGGCGGATTCCTCAATATCAAGTGGTGGTTGTTGTGTCTCTTCTTCTGCGAACCGCTGCGCACAACGAGTGGGTGTCTGGGGGGTACAACAAGTGGTATCAGAGCATTCCAGATTCGATGTGGGACCATCTGTTGATTCAAAGGCATCTGTTGCTGATTGGCGGAGATCGTGTGTCGATCTCGGATCAGAGTTGGTACTGTTTGTGGGATCGTGTGTCGATCTCAGAACAGCGTGTGAAGATTACTCGAGGAATCAAGTTGGTGGAGTAGATTGCTTCGGAAACTCTTCGAGAGTTTCGCGTGGAGGTAAAGATTCTGTCTTTATCTAGTTTATTTTATCTAACTCCGTTTGTTTCTACATTGGTTTAAGGAATCAGTTGAGAAGATGGCTGGAGAAAGCACATCGGTGAAATCCATGTATCCACATCCAAGGATTGATGTGGTGAAGTTCAACGGGACGAACAACTTTGGTATATGGAGGTGTGAGGTTATGGATGCGCTGACGGCATCAAACCTCGTAGACACTCTACGGTTGGAGAAAAAGCGTGCATCAACGACGGAAGAAGATTGGGACAAGATGAATCGTTCGGCGTGCGGCTTGATCAGGTCTTATCTGACACAAGACATCAAGTATCAGGTGTTGCATTAGACATCTGCAAGGCAGCTGTGGGAGATCCAAGAAAGGAAGTATCTGACGAAGAGCATAGAGTCGCTACTGCAGTTGAAAAGTAAGCTCTATGGGTTTCAGATGCAAAGAGGATGCTCCGTCAACGAACACTTGAACCGCTACGCGAAGCTTCTTACAGATCTAGTTAATGTGAATGTAGAGACTAGTGAAGAGGATAAGGCGGTAATTCTTTTGAACTCTCTTCCTAGGGAAGAATATGAGGCCTTTACTCTTACTTTTCTCAATGGTAGATGTAACGGTCCCAGTTAAAATTTTTCCGTTTGACCACAATTATCTCATTTAATCCAAGCGTGGGACCCATCATGATATAATACTTCCATTACTAACATCAGAATGCTCTATACTATACATCAAGCTCCACTAGGATAACATGTATGATTTAAACATGACTTACCATGCCAACACATATGGTCCGATAACCCATCCGAAAACGCAGTCTAATTATATTACTGTACCAAAGTATATATAACAAAGTTAGAGTCTAATACCAGGCACTTTAAAGTTTACAAGTTAATGACAACATCCAACTAAGAGTACGCATAGTTATATACAACCATATACACATCAAAGCAACTTTAATGCAATGACTCCGATGGCGCTTGTCCCACACATTGCCTTTAAGCGGGTCCTTTGCCCTTATCCAAACCTGGAGGTGGAATTAGAAATAGAGTGAGCTTGACAGCTCAGTGAGTAAAACAATATTTAAGCATGCCTATAAAGTAGGTCTACATGGGCTAAATTATCAGGTTGACAAGTGTGTCTTATACCATTTTTATAAAATTTTGTTATTAGCCGAGAACCCAACCAGAACACAGTAACAAGGCTTATTAGTAGACTAGGTCATCCTATAGTAGACTAATACTACTTATAAGTCGACTAATATTATAATTATAGTCGACTGGGTTTGACCCAAAAGTTTCTGCTTTTCTGTTGCCTGCCAGTGAATTATGTAGTCGACTACCCTACCCGTATAGTCGACTACTCTATGTACTAGTCGACTTGCAGGTCCCCTATAGTCGACTATGTGTAGGTCAAAAGGGTATGATACTCTCCGTTTGTCACCTATAATCAATTATAGTCGACTACCCTTTCTGGTGTAGTCAACTACACTAGGTACTAGTCGACTTATAAGCCAACTATAGTCGACTAACTTATGTCTAAACAAGTTGTTAACTCTCTGTTTGTTCTCTGTAACAGGGGATAGTCGACTACAGTCTATCTGTAGTCGACTAACAATGTTTTCCAGCAGCTTGTCTGCCCATATATCACATCTATAGTCGACTTATCCCAGGGACTTAGTCGACTAATACTACTGAAATTTGCCTGGTAAGGAATTATTCCAGAATCAATATTTAAGGATTTATATATGATTTCAACATAGAATCTCTATCTTAGCCACATCAACATACTTATTAACCCTAACACTGGGCTCCCCCTTCAGTCTCCTCCGGTTCAACCCGGTTCCTTCCTCCTATACGTCATTCAACGCAATAATTTCCTCCTTCCACCGCCACCGGTTCAACCCGTTCCTTCCTCCTATACATTACCGTATAATCTCCCCTACTTACACCTCCGGTTCAACCCGTCCCTTCCTCCAAAATACAACAATCACATTCATCATATACTATCAATATGCAAAGATACATAAAGTAACGACAACATGCAAGCTTCGTAGTCTTTACTTTAACACATGTCAATATCATGGGATTCATTAACATGAATGAGTAGCTACTAGTGAAATCATAATATGCGAGTCTTTAAGAGATAGCCAACATCTCGTCATCACAAAATATGCATGACCAAAATATATGCATGGTATCAAGTGTCATGTTTATCTATAGAACTCTTTCTCTAGAAACATGTAGTAGACTACCGTATTAAACACCCATGAGCTTAACTCTTACGAGATTGCCATAAGACTATGTATACACAAAAAATCTATAATTTATACTCATGAAGTTATCCTTCACTTTTATGTCTATTTATCCCTTACGATTTCTTTCATTTCCAAACTTTATTCTACTTATCATGTCACTAGGATCCATATGTTCTACTCACCCTTTGAAGTGGTAAGTTCTTTCTCAAGCTTGATTTCCCGCTACAACGGAGTCGTTCAACCAATGACACTTCCCCCCCAACTTCTGGTTCTAGATCACCCTTTGACTCGTTCTATCGGTTTCTTGGAGGAATTAAGACAGGAAAATGGAATCTTTTTCTTGTATATGGACTGAAGGAAAGTTTGTGGGGAGTTGAGAGGGAAAAATAGGTTTTTTTTTTTTTTTTTTTGTGAAGAGAATGTTGTTGTTGCTGCTGGTTTTTGGCTGCAGAAAAAGGGAAGAGAGGGAGAGAGTTTTGGGAATTTGGATGAAGAGAGAGAGGTTTTATCAAATGAGATAATTCTCTTCATCCCCCTATTTATAGCCCTTCCTTCCACACAAATGTGACAAGTGTCCCTCTCTAACCCATCACTCTACCTTATACCATGCCCTATAATAAAGCTCCATGCCCCCCCCTCTTCATGAGGTACATGTACCCCCAAGTATGGTGAGAGAGATGGTGGCAAAGTCAACAACATGTGGTGTATTCATTCCTATATCTACATACATGGGTATATACATACTAATATATTCATTCTCATACATACCTACTTATGTACCTTCACACTAATAAACATGGTAATAAGTAAGGTATCTAGCATGAATACTATTTCCCATCGCCCCTTAAAGTATCAATATTTTAGGAAAAGGATGCTTAATTAAGACAAGTGTTACATTCTACCCTCCTTATGGAAGTTTCGTCTTCGAAACTTAACGTATCTTGGAACAAATGTGGATAGACTTTCCGTATCTCCTCTTCCAGTTCCCAAGTAGCTTCTTCTATGTTTTGATTTCTCCATAAGATCTTGACCAAGGAAATATTTTTGCTTCTCAATTGTTTCTCCTTGCGATCAAGAATTTGCACTGGTTCTTCCGTGTAAGACATGTCTTCAAGTATTTGTAGAGGTCCATAGGAGATGATGTGATCAGGATCGGGCACATACTTCCTCAGCTGAGAGACATGAAATACATTGTGCATCCTCTCCAAGGCAGGAGGTAGGGCCAAACGATAAGCAACCGGTCCAATTTTATCCAATATTTCAAATGGACCCACATATCTAGGGGCTAATTTGTTCTTACCGCCGGTGCGTCTTACTCCCTTCATTGGAGATACCTTCAGAAAAATACTATCCCCCACCTCAAACTCCAGTAGTCTGCGGCGATTGTCTGCATAAGCTTTCTGCCTGCTCTGGGCTGCTTTCATCCTTTCCTTGATCAACTTGATCTTCTCAGTAACTTCTTGAATCACATCAGGGCCGAACAGTCTTCTATCCCCAATTTCCTCCCAACAGATTGGTGATCTACATTTTCTCCCATACAAGGCTTCAAATGGAGGCATACCAATAGTGGACTGATAACTATTATTATAAGCAAACTCCACTAAGGGTAAATAGTTGTCCCAACTTCCCCCAAAATCTAGAACACAAGTTCTCAACATATCTTCCAATATTTGAATGGTCCTTTCTGACTGTCCATCTGTTTGGGGTGGGCTGCTGTACTAAATTGCAATTTAGTACCCATAGCTTTGGACAAGCTCTTCCAAAATCTAGATTGAAATTTAGTATCCCGATCTGATACAATGGACTCAGGTACTCCATGCAATTTAACTATCTCTCGGATATATACTTGAGCCAGTCTTTTCATTGAATAATTGATCCGGATAGGCAGAAAGTGGGCAGATTTAGTAAGTCTGTCTACCACTACCCAGACTGTATCTAGCCCTTGGGACGTCCAAGAAAGTCCAGTGACAAAGTCCATAGCAATTTGACACCACTTCCATTCAGGAATAGATAAAGGCACCAACAAACTTGGGGGCTTCTTATGTTCCGCCTTCACTTGTTGGCAGACTAAACACTTGTGGACAAAATTAAAATGTCTACTTTCATTCCATCCCACCAGAAGTTATGACGCAGATCTTGATACATTTTTGTGCTCCCTGGATGAGCTGTATACGGTGTACTATGAGCCTCCTTCATTATTTCTTCTTTGATCTCTGTCACATCTGGCACACATAATCTGCGTCCGAATCGCAGTACATCATCTTCTATTTGAAACTCCTTGAGTTCTCCTTTCTGTACTTTCTTCATAATCTTCTTTATTTGAGTATCTCCTTGTTGGGCCTCTTTGATTTTGTCGTATAGATTAAATTGAATACTTACTTGATTCAGTTGATACTTAGAATTAGAAGGATCAATGACTCACACTTCTATTTGCATTTCTTCTAGATCCCTTAATATTCTTACTTGACGAGTTATCAAAGTGGCCATGGTTCATCCTGATTTCCGGCTCAAGGCATCAGCCACCACATTGGCCCTTCCAGAGTGGTATTGGATAGTAATATCATAGTCCTTCATTAGTTCTAACCATCTCCTCTGCCTCATATTCAGTTCTTTTTGTGTGAAGATGTATTTTAAACTCTTATGATCAGTAAAAACTTCACAAGACACTCCATACAAGTAATGTCGCCAGATCTTTAAAGCAAAAATCACAGCGGCTAATTCCAAATCATGAGTGGGATAATTTCTTTCATGGATCTTCAATTATGGGGATGCATAGGCAATAACTTTTCCATGTTGCATTAACACACATCCCAATCCCAGTTTTGATGCATCACTATAAATGGCGAATCCTTTAGTCCCCGAAGGTATAATTAAAACAGGGGCAGATGTCAGCTTAGTTTTAACCTCCAGAAAGCTCCTATCTTGTTCTTCCCCCCGTGCAAACTTCTTATTCTTTCTAATTAGTTGAGTCATTGGTGCCACAATTAGAGAAAATCCTTCCACAAATCTTCTGTAGTATCCAGCTAATCCCAAGAAACTTCGAACTTCAGTAACATTAGTGGGTCTAGGCCAGTCTCGGATTGCTTCAATTTTTATCGGGTCCACTGATATTCCTTCTTTGGATATAATGTGGCCAAGAAACCCTACTTGCTCTAGCCAAAATTCACATTTCTTCAATTTTGCATAGAGTTGCTTCTCTCTCAAGATTTGAAGGACAATTTTAAGATGTATCTCGTGATCTTCTTTATTCTTTGAATAGACCAAAATATCATCGATGAATACCACTACAAACTGGTCTAGATATGGTTAAAACATCCGATTCATTAAGTCCATAAATGCTGCCGGGGCATTAGTGAGTCCAAAAGGCATGACTAGAAATTCAAAGTGTCCATATCTTGTCCAGAAAGCCGATTTGGACACATCTTCAGGTGTGACCTTCAACTGATGATACCCTGATCTAAGGTCTATCTTAGAAAATACACAAGACCATTGTAGTTGATCAAATAAGTCATCAATTCGAGGAAGAGGTACCTATTTTTGATAGTTGCCTTATTCAATTCCCGGTAGTCAACACATAGTCTCATACTCCCATCCTTCTTCTTTACAAATAGTATTGGTGCTCCCCAGGGAGATACACTTGGCCAAATGAACCCTTTGTCTAATAAGTCCTGCAATTGAGTCTTAAGTTCCTTCATTTCTGCAGGGGCCATACGATATGGTGTCTTAGAAATTGGGGCAGTACCGGGTATTACATCTATTGTAAATTCTACCTCTCGATCTGGGGGCAAGCCTGGTAAATCTTCCGGGAACACATCAGGGAACTCATTCACAACTGGAATAGTCTCAATTTTTATATCAGTCCTGGTGGTATCTAAAACTGAAGCCAAAAATCCTTGACACCCTTATTTCATTAACTTGGTGGTTTTGATGGCTGATATGTGAGGTATATCATGACTAACTTTTACTCCTTCAAAAATAAACTCTGAAGCTCCTTCCATTTTAAAGATAATCCTCTTCTTATTACAATCCACATGAGCACTATAGGCGGACAACCAGTCCATTCCTAGTATGGCATCGAACTCCATTTCGCCTAGCTTAATCAAATCAATAGATGTTTTCATTTCTCTAATTATCACTTCACAATTCACATATCTAGTGCTAGCTATCAAATTTACCCCTATGGGTGTGGACACAACCAACTGAAATCCTAGGGGTTTTGATACTTGATTTAGTTTATAAGCAAAAGCACTAGATACGAATGAATGAGTAGCTCCAGGGTCAAACAATGCATAGGCAATATGTCCTGATATGGAGATCATACCTTCCACCACTGCATTTGAGGCCATTGCTTCCTGGTGGGTTAATGCAAAAGTTCTTCCTTGCACCCGTGGTTTCTGAACCGATGACTGAGTTGCAGCAGGACGTGGGGCATTACTAGGCTGCATGAAGTTACTGGCTTGTCCTCTGGGAGGATTCGTCCTCATGGTTGGCCTCCCACTTCCTCTACTCTGCCCTTGGCTTCCGCGCCTTGTCGGATAATTTTTCTTTAAATGTCCCACCCCTCCACAATTAAAGCAAGTTCTATCTAGGAGGCAGTTTCCAAATAGTTTACTCTGCACCTCTGACACCAAGGAGCCTCCGAGATTCTGGGGTGGGACACAGAGGTAGCTTGTGTTTTCGAGAGAGTGTCTCTGTTCCTCAACCATGTTCTCCTGCCTTTGGCCCCTCCTCCCCTTTGAAAATTGGTATTAAACCCAAACCCCTTGCCACTGGTGGATCCTGATGCCATCATCATTGAGGGTCCTTGATATCGGGGGCGCTTAGAGCTGGGAATTTCCTCCACCCAGTGTTCCTGGCCTTCTTGCATATCCATTTCTACCTCCAAAGCTCTTTCCACAGCTTGGAGATAATTCTTCAGTTGTAACGGAATCAATCGGCCTCGAAACTCTGATCTTAGGCCCTTCACGAACCTCTTCGTCCTTTCTGCTTCACTCTTTACCAAGGCATCAGCGTACCTGGATAATTGAGTGAACTTTTGATCATACTGAGACACATTCATCGAGCCTTGACGTAATTCCAAGAATTCTGACGCCATCTTATCTCTGGCTGTCTCCGGGATGTATTTTTCAGTGAATTTGTTCACTAAGAATTCCCAAGTGATTGATTCCCTTGTATTTCTCATACTATGCTTCACCGCCCTCCACCAATGTTCTGCTTCCTTTTGGAACATAAAGGAAGAGAAAGATACCCTTTGTTCATTGGTGCAGTTCATAACGTCTAGGATCTTCTCTATCTGGAGAAGCCATGCTTCGGCTTGTAAGGGGTCCGCCTACCCTTCAAATACAGGCGGTTTCATCTTCTGAAACTGCTCCAATGCTCGGTGGGAGTTGTTATTACCCGTTCTGGTCATTAACTGTGCGAGCCACTCCAGCATCACCCCTGGAATTCCCTCATTTCCTCTTATCTGAACTTCAGAGTCTTCATTATTGTCCACGCGGTGTACGCTCCCCATCACACTGTAGTGTGACATATCGAGCGACAGGGACTCATTAAGTGGTAGCTGATTTAGGTCCATGCGTCCTTCCTATAAGATAAGGGCGTCTAATCAACATACTTCACAATTAGAAATAAATTGGGATAAAATTTTAGTCTTATGCAATCATGTTAATACCATATTCAACATCACTTTTGCAAACAAGCAACTTGCTATATATATATATATATATATATATATATATATATATATATATATATATATTATATATATATATATATATATATATATATATATATATATATATATAGGTACATCCTATCATGGATACAAAGATGTTATACTGACATGTCTACCTTTTGGATATCCGGACTAACCCATGTGCATACATTCGAGATGTGCCAGGGCATATACAACAAGCTCTAAAGATATCCATCGTCTAACATACTAGGCCTATACATATATATACATCAAAAGTGTCGGCTCAAAGGTTCACCCTTCATAGGGTAGAGTATCCCCACTTGGATCTCCGCTAGTGCTGCTACTATCTTCGCTACCATCCATATCTTCTTCGGGGTCTTTTCCCGGTAATTCGTCTCTTGCGCAGCACCAGTCGTCCAGATCATCATAGAGGTCCATGTCATCTTCCCACGTTTCATCCCAAAAGACACCTCCATATGTGAATCCTCTTCGGGCCTCCTCTTTTATTGTACTAGAGGGCTCCATCTCTGCTACCTCAAGCGAATCCCCAACCAAGCTCTTTGTATCAATAATGGTTGGTTCAGGCTCATTAGATGCCTGAGACTCAACCTCCTCATAATCTATGTGGTCTGGGGCGGTGAATATGTCCTCTGGATCAGTCTCGTCAGACTCATATCCCCAATCCATAAAATTTGCTTTCCAACTCTCACTTGAGCTATCTGAGCTAGAGACTGGCTAATATACGTCAGAGTCCCCCATCTACATGTAAACAAAGAGTCGTATCAATCTTAAGCCCATAAAATAGTCTCAACATACGGCTATAATCGGAAAGAAGCAGCATATATAGACACACTTGTAATTATATTTATCCTTAGTCTACCCGTAAGTCTCATGTTTTTAGAATAACTTAGATTCAATAGGTAATTAAATGCATTTCCTCGTCCCAGTGTCCCATCCCACTAGAAGTTGTTACTGCGAGCCCGCACCCTTAGTCAACTTACCCGAATCAGGATGTGCGGGCACCCTGATTCTGATGCGAGGAAAATACTTAATTACCGCTTGACTCATAGTTATTTCGTCACATAAAACTCACTACCTAACTATGATCACATGTCTGTACGTATAACCTAACAACTTCATCATCTCTTACTCCTTCTACTTATAAACATTTGCTCTGATACCAACTGTAACGGTCCCAGTTAAAATTTTTCCGTTTGACCACAATTATCTCATATAATCCAAGCGTGGGACCCATCATGATATAATACTTCCATTACTAACATCAGAATGTTCTATACTATACATCAAGCTTCACTAGGATAACATGTATGATCTAAACATGACTTACCATGCCAACACATATGGTCCGATAACCCATCCGAAAACGCAGTCTAATTATATTACTATACCAAAGTATATATAACAAAGTTAGAGTCTAACACTAGGCACTTTAAAGTTTACAAGTTAATGACAATATCCAACTAAGAGTACGCATAGTTATATACAGCCATATACACATCAAAAGCAACTTTAATGCAATGACTCCGATGGCGCTTGTCCCGCACATTGCCTTTAAGCGGGTCCTTTGCCCTTGTCCAAACCTGGAGGTGGAATTAGAAATAGAGTGAGCTTGACAGCTCAGTGAGTAAAACAATATTTAAGCATGCCTATAAAGTAAGTCTACATGGGCTAAATTATCAGGTTGACAAGTGTGTCTTATACCATTTTTATAAAATTTTGTTATTAGCCGAGAACCCAACCAGAACACAGTAACAAGGCTTATTAGTCGACTAGGTCATCCTATAGTCGACTAATACTACTTATAAGTCGACTAATATTATAACTATAGTCGACTGGGTTTGACCCAAAAGTTTCTGCTTTTCTGTTGCCTGCCAGTGAATTATGTAGTCGACTACCCTACCCGTATAATCGACTACTCTATGTACTAGTCGACTTGCAGGTCCCCTATAGTCGACTATGTGTAGGTCAAAAGGGTATGATACTCTCCGTTTGTCACCTATAATCAATTATAGTCGACTACCCTTTCTGGTGTAGTCGACTACACTAGGTACTAGTCGACTTATAAGCCAACTATAGTCGACTAACTTATGTCTAAACAAGTTGTTAACTCTCTGTTTGTTCTCTGTAACAGGGGATAGTCGACTACAGTCTATCTGTAGTCGACTAACAATGTTTTCCAGCAGCTTGTCTGCCCATATATCACATCTATAGTCGACTTATCCCAGGGACTTAGTCGACTAATACTACTGAAATTTGCCTGGTAAGGAATTATTCCAGAATCAATATTTAAGGATTTATATATGATTTCAACATAGAATCTCTATCTTAGCCACATCAACATACTTATTAACCCTAAGACTGGGCTCCCCCTTCAGTCTCCTCCGGTTCAACCCGGTTCCTTCCTCCTATACGTCATTCAACGCAATAATTTCCTCCTTCCACCGCCACCGGTTCAACCCGGTTCCTTCCTCCTATACATTACCGTATAATCTCCCCTACTTACACCTCCGGTTCAACCCGGTCCCTTCCTCCAAAATACAACAATCACATTCATCATATACTATCAATATGCAAAGATACATAAAGTAACGACAACATGCAAGCTTCGTAGTCTTTACTTTAACACATGTCAATATCATGGGATTCATTAACATGAATAAGTAGCTACTAGTGAAATCATAATATGCGAGTCTTTAAGAGATAGCCAACATCTCGTCATTACAAAATATGCATGACCAAAAATATATGCATGGTATCAAGTGTCATGTTTATCTATAGAACTCTTTCTCTAGAAACATGTAGTAGACTACCGTATTAAACACCCATGAGCTTAACTCTTACGAGATTGCCATAAGACTATGTATACACAAAAAAATCTATAATTTATACTCATGAAGTTATCCTTCACTTTTATGTCTATTTATCCCTTACGATTTCTTTCATTTCCAAACTTTATTCTACTTATCATGTCACTAGGATCCATATGTTCTACTCACCCTTTGAAGTGGTAAGTTCTTTCTCAAGCTTGATTTCCCGCTACAACGGAGTCGTTCAACCAATGACACTTCCCCCCCAACTTCTGGTTCTAGATCACCCTTTGACTCGTTCTATCGGTTTCTTGGAGGAATTAAGACAGGAAAACGGAACCTTTTTCTTGTATATGACTGAAGGAAAGTTTGTGGGGTGTTGAGAGGGAAAAATAGGGTTTTTTTTTTGTGAAGAGAATGCTGCTGTTGCTGCTGGTTTTGGCTGCAGAAAAAGGGAAGAGAGGGAGAGAGTTTTGGGAATTTGGATGAAGAGAGAGAGGTTTTATCGAATGAGATAATTCTCTTCATCCCCCCTATTTATAGCCCCTTTCCTTCCACACAAATGTGACAAGTGTCCCTCTCTAACCCATCACTCTACCCTATACCATGCCCTATAACAAAGATCCATGCCCCCCTCTTCATGAGGTACATGTACCCCAAGTATGGTGCGAGAGATGGTTGCAAAGTCAACAACATGTGGTGTATTCATTCCTATATCTACATATATGGGTATATACATACTAATATATTCATTCTCATACATACCTACTTATGTACCTTCACACTAATAAACATGGTAATAAGTAAGGTATCTAGCATGAATATTATTTCCCATCACCCCTTAAAGTATCAATATTTTAGGAAAAGGATGCTTAATTAAGACAAGTGTTACAGTAGACAATCCCTTAACTACGATGAGATGTCTGCTGCACTTGTGAGTTATGAAGTAAGGAGACATGACCGACTGTTTTCTTCGGGAAGCACAAAAGTAGAGGCATTGGAGGTAAGAGGCAGAAGTTCCAATTGGAAGGGAAGAGATGATCGGGGGAGATCAAAGTCCAGATCAGGCTTCAGAAATCTAAAGAAGAATCAGTGTGCCTTGTGCAAGGAACTAGGACACTGGAAAGCTGAATGCCCGAAGGCCAAAGGTAAGAAGGTGGAGTCTAAGACTGAGGCAAATCTTGCAAAGGTGGTCAGTACTCAAGGCAGTACCTCACAGGCAGATGGATCAGACTCGGACTCATCGGTATTCACTCTCTCTGTTACTACCCCTACTGTTTGTAACTCAGATAATGCTGAGTAAATCTTGGATAGCGGAGCCACCTATCATGTGTGCCCGAACAGGGCCTGGTTTTCTAGCTTTGAGAAGCTGGATGGATGTTACACGGTCATGGGGGATGACCATCCGTGTAATATAGAAGGGATGGGTACAGTCCGTATCAAGATGGATGATGGGATAGTACGAGAATTGAAGGAGGTGAGGTATATACTTCAACTCAAAAGCAATCTTATCTCTGTTGGTGCTTTGGAAGCATTGGGTCTAGTGATATCTGTTCGAGATGGTGTTCTCAAGATGATCAAAGGCTCGATGGTGGTGATGAAGGGCGTCCGCTGGGACAATCTCTACTACTTGAAGGGTAGTACGGTTATAGGTCAGGTGGAGACTTCTAATTCTTCAGATGATGGTTGTACGGAGGTCCGGCAGGTAAAGGTCGGACATGGAGGTGAAAGGTCTTTGCGAGCTCCTGCAAAGAAGGGATCAATGGAAGGTGCTGCTACCTGCAAGTTGAAAGATGAACACAGCGTTCTGGACAAGAAGAAGGTGAAATCAGCACCAATATCACCGCTCAGAAGGTCTTCTTGATTGTGTTCACGTAAGCGTTTGGGGACCTGCTAAGACTGCATCGCTTAGAGGTCACAGGTACTTTGTCTCTTTTGTTGATAATTTATCTAGGCACTATTAGATATATCCCATGAGACAAAGGAGTGAAGCCCTAGATATGTTGGTGAAGTGCAGAGGAAGAATGGAGAAGCAGATTGGTAGGAAGATCAAGGAGCTGCAGATATGTAATGTTGAAAGAGACATGAACCAGTTCCTACGATTTGGTCAGAACACAGGTATTGCTACTCACTTCACAAAAGGTACAAATGGGTTGGCTAAGGAGGTAAACCGTTCCTTGCTGGAGAAGGTTCGGTGGTTGTTGTCTAATGCAGGATTAGACAAATCGTTTTGGGCTGAAGCGATTATGTAAGCTAGCCATCTCATGAATAGATCGACTACGATAGGAGGTAAAGCTCAATTGAAAATTTGTTCTGGGTAAAGCTGCTCAAGATCATGGTTTGCTGCGGGAGTTTCGAAGTCGGACCTACTTCAGTGCCAAGAGTGGCAAGGTGAATCCGCGAGCAAAGAGGTTTGTATTTTTGGGTGTCAAAAGGAATGGCTATAGGTTGTGGGACCCCGAAAATAAGAAGATCATGTTGAGTAGGCATGTCACATTTGGAGAGACTTCAGTGTTGAAGTCCACCGTCTCTCAGCAGGTGGAGAGGACGGAGACTAAGGAAGTATCGCAGCGGGTGGAGGTTGATGCTACTCCACCATCTCCAGTTGGTTCGGCATCAGAGAAGACTTCACCGGATGTGACACCGGGTGGAGATCATGTAGCCAGGGTTGACGCTGAACAGGTTGAAGACATTATTGAGGATGTCGAGTTGTTTGCAGCCATTGGAACCAAGGTAAAACCACGTTTGTGGGTAAAGAAGCATGAATCTCAAGTTTGTGATCGCGACAAGCTCAAGTTGAAGGCCGTTGTTCTCCATGATGGTCGTGAGGAGGTTCATATGACTCAGCCAGATAGGTTTGCTGCTATAGATTCAGGTACAAATGCTTAAGCTTGATGAAGCTCATTGCAATGAACTACAGTTGGCTTGATCCTTTGGGTAAGGTACGTAGGCAGCCGTAAAGACGCAATCATTTGGTGATGCAACCTGTATGAAGCTGTTTGGGTTCTCGAGAAGCTGTTTGGAACTTCACGTAGAGGTGAAGAGTTATGGCCGATTGGAGCTTCACGTAGAGGTGGAGAGGCTTCACGTAGAGGTGAAGTGTTGTGGCCGATTGAACTTCACGTAGAGGTGAAGAGTTGGACTTCACGTAGAGGTGAGGTGTTGTGATCTCGATGAACATATTGATCTTCTGGTGAGAAGATGTTGAGCTTACATAAGGAGTGGTGTGCATCCAGTTGAAGCCGATGATGGTGCTTGGTGTGCTCTACGCAGACTTGGTTGGACCGTCAGCTGAAGACATGTAGACTAGATAGAGCTAGTCAGTTGGAGAATCAATGTTGGCTCACGATGAGTTCTTCGTGAGGTCGTTTCGGTGATCGGCATGTATGGAAGTTCTCCTAAGGTGAAGTATTGGGAAGGCATGTGTGGTGCATTCCAGTGTATAACTGAGCTACAGATTCCAAGCCGAGATCGTGTGTCAATTTCGCCGAGATCGTGTGTCGATTTCGTCCGGTGCGCGCAAGCCGAGGTCGTGTGTCGATTTCGCCAGGTGATAGACTGGGGTACGTTGGAGATCGGCTCAGATTTGAAAAATCTTCACCGAGGTGGAGAATTGTTGGGAGAGAGGAGATAGAGGAGATGGAAGAAGATAGCACAGAGATCGGACGACAAAGGAAGTAGGAACAGCGCATGGAGCAGGCAATTTGTGCTCCCGGTCGATGTCCCGGTCGACCGGTGGAGGAGGACCGGCCCCGGTCGATCGACTGAAGTGGTCTCGCTCTCGGGTAGGCGGGGTGGACCGGGCCGGTCGACCGTGGCATGGGTCAGTTGACCGGCCGGTCGACTGACAGACGCGGCTGGAGTTTCCTTTTAGGATTCGAATTCCTTTTCTGATTGGGATTGAATCCAATCTGGGTTTTCATAAATCCAGGGACTCTGTGGATATAAATAGGGGCTAGAGGCCTCATGTATTGTATCCCTGAAAATCCCTAAGAGAAATCCCTTACCTCCCTCAAGAATTCTCTCTTGTAATTGTTTGTATTGATTGTTGAATCAATAAGATCTCTCCCTCCCTTGCCCCGAGGACGTAGGCACGTTGGCCGAACCTCGTTAAATTTGTGCGTTGATTGCTTTTCTCTATTGGTGATTGTTCTTGCTGCGTTGGTTGTTTCTCCAGCTGCATCAGGTCTCCGCCAGTTGTGCGGATTCCTCAAGATCAAGTGGTGGTTGTTGTGTCTCTTCTTCCGCGAACCGCTGCGCACAACGAGTGGGTGTCTAGGGGGCACAACATAACCATCATTAGAAAACTCAAAATTTGAAGGTAACTGTGGGTTCTGTCAATATAACATAAGAGAAGATCATAAAACTGTTGTGACAAAATGGTTTTAGTTGATGATTGATTTTTTCAGTTTAAGTTATTATTTATTGTTCTTTGACCTCGCCAAATTCAGGAGGAGGCCGCAAAAAATGCAGGCCTGGTTGGGATACATTTCAAGAATGCAGATACCCTTAAACATGATTTGTTTCATTTAGGGATCGAGCTGCAGCTTGAGAAAAGCAACAGATGGTCGAAGATATGCACTGTGTGCGATTCTTACAATTGGAAAGATGTGCATGCAAAAGGTCATCACCCTTCAACTATTTCCAATAAATGCCGCCATTTATTTTGTTTCATCCTAGAATTTTCATTTTCCTCCTCATACGTACCCCAAAGCTACATGGTGCTCTACTATATAATTTTAATTCATGCGGCAAATGCTAATTCAGCATATGTGTAAATTATCTTTCTTTCACGGAGTGAAATATACTTTTTGAGTAATTACATTACAAATGTCTGTAATGAAAAGAGAGAATCTGGAACAAATGTGTTTCTTGATTTTTTTTTATTTTTTTTCTCTTTCTTATTTTCTTTTGAAGTCAAGATGTTTCTCTATTATATTTTCTTATTTCCTTCACGACGTATTCTAGTCACAATCCTAACAACCTCCTCGCTCCATCTCCTTCTCCTCATCCATCTCTTTCCCGCGCTCTCTCTCTTGTCATCGATATCCTCTCGCCGGCAGGAGTTCGGATCGATCTTGTCCCGGTATCTCGGATTCCATCTCGTATCTCTTGGGTTCGGTGTCCTCTTTCTTGAGATCGATCTCTTCGGTCGCTAGTGAGTTCGATCTCCTCCCTGCATCTCGGATTCGATCGCCTTCCTCCCACTTGGCCCGAACTCGTCGCGCCGGCCAGAGTTAGGATCGATCTTGTCCCGGCGTCTCAGATTCGATTTCCTTTTTCTTGGGGTCAATCTTCTCTTTCTTGGAATCAATCTCTTCAGCCACTCGTGAGTTCGATCCTCTCCTTGCGTCTCGGATTCGAATGCCCTCCTCCCTCTTGGCCCTGATCTTGTCACGCTGGCCGAAGTTGGGATCGATCTAGTTTGTTCGTCTCGGATTCGATCTCCTCTTCTCATGATCAATCTCTTCGGTCGCTCGTGAGTTCGCTCTCCTCCCTGCGTCTCGAATTCGATTACCCTCCTCTCTTAGTCTTGATCTCGTCGCATTGGCCGGAGTTGAGATCGATCTTGTTTGTTCTCGGATTCAATCTTCTTTTTCTTGGGTTCGATCTCCTCTTGATGGCAATGATGAAGGTTGTTTAAGCACTGCCTGTCCCCCAATACGCTACTTGGCAGTGATTTTCTCTATTGCAGTGTTGGTTGTTCACTGAATATACTTGGTTTTCTCTGTTGCAATGGTGCTTGTTCTCTTATTTGTTATATTTCTTAACTTTCTCATTTATTTTTCATTGTGATCTGTATTGAGGCAAGATGTTGGTGAGAACTCTGACCTATATCATTTTTTTGTTTGATATGTCTGAAATATTATTGTTTTCTTACTGTACATGATCGTGCACTAGATTTTCTGAGTTGAAAGCAAAGGTGACATGGTCCCAATATGTTTGGTCTCTGGCACCATCATATTCAAATTTAATAGGGGGCAGTTTCATTTATTAGCGTGTAAGATCTCACAGCTTCACGGCCACACAGTTATTATATTTTCTGATATCAAAATCCTTGTTACAGCTAGATTATATTTTCTTATAGGAATATTTTACCTTGACTGGTCAATTGTTAACAAAATTTATAGAAGAGATATAAAAGTTTTATCAAAAACTCAACAGTACATTAGAAAGATAGAACGTAAGCTGTAAGCAGGTAGAGAAGATCAATATCAACAGTGCAAAATTTTAGCTCTATCAACATTTAAACCCGTACCTGCAGGCTTAGTGATCAATGCTCAAGCTCACATTCGAGTCAGTGTAAACTGAAACAGCAAAAGACACCATATAAATTAAATTCTCTTTTTCATCAACAGGATCTGCCAATAAAACCTTGCCCTTCATGGGTTACAACAATGGTGACTGCAAGCAAGATGCATCTGGTTTTCATGGTCTCGCTGTGATATTTTCCTTTTCGATTTCAGGATAGATACAAACAGGCATGCGTTGCACATTCTGGTCACCTTTCAAGCTTCCAATGCAAATTGCTAGCCCCCTCTTTCGCAACGTACACGCCTTCTTCAGCATAACATACTCACTATACAGTTGTATTCATTGCTGAAGAGCCAATCCAGAAGGCAACACCCTTCTCTCCTCCCCGCTCTTCAGAGCTCTGGCTTCATCGCCTGGAAAACATACTCCCTCACTTTCCCAGAACAAAGAAAACCCACAAACGATACATAGAAGCTCGCCAGCGCACTAATCCAATATGCCCCAACCGACATCCACGCTCCCTCTCTGTCACTGCTCTCCCCTCTCCCATCCCCAGTCGGAACTCTCGCTGCCCCCTCACACTCCTCGCCATTGTACTCTGCACACAGCTCTGGATTCCCTGCAAATGCACCAGGAAAGCTTCTCATTCCCTCCCTCTTTGGCACTGGACCAGACAAGCAATTATACGAAAGATTCAACGCCTCTAAATCCTTCATCAAGGAGATCCCGTTTGGCACCTCGCCTGACAGCAAATTGTGAGACAAGTCCAGCCTCCTCAGTTTCCCCATTCTATCCAAACTTGTCGGAATTTTACCTGATAAATAATTGTGTGACAGGTTCAGATACTCCAATCCTTTCAGTCCAATTAGCCCCTCCGGTATCTCTCCACGAAGAGAGTTATCCGACAAGTCAACCCCCACTGTGGACAACAGCTCGTACCCAAACTCCAACTGCTGGCTGCCTGAAAGATCCATTGAAACCCAAACCCTAACCTCAGGGGCGACCTTCCCACCATTGTTATCTTCATTTCCTCCCCCGTTGAAATCAAAGCTCAAATTGAAATCACCATCCGGAATAAAACCAGAGAAGTGATTGTTTGAAAGGTCAAGCCACCGGAGGTCTTGAAACGAGAAGATCCAATCTGGGGGATTGCCGGAGAATCTATTGCCAGCGAGCGACAACAAGCGGAGATTCTGCCACTTGAGAATCGCTCCATTGAGATCACCACCCAATCCATTCGAGCTCAAGTCGACAATTTCCAAAGACTTGCATCCAGCTAAAGGCAACGGAATATCACCGGATATTCTATTACTAGCAACATTAAGGATTTTCAAGCTATCAAGCGCATCAAGCTCCGGTCCGAGAGTACTGGAGAGATTGTTATGGTCCAATTTCAGCTGCCATAACTGGAAGCAACCGGCGAGGCTAACAGGGATGGACCAGAGAGCGAATTGTAAGATAAATCAAGAGCTTGAAGATAAGTTAAATTACCAATTGAAGCAGGAATATCTCCTGTCAACTGATTCTGCGAAAGGAACAACCCCTGCAAGCTCCTCAACTCTGCGACCTCGGCCGGAATCTCACCGGAGAGAGAATTTCTCGACAGATTCAGAAGCAGAAGCCCCGACCTACTCGAATCACCCACCAGTCTGCTCGGGATCAGGCCCGAGAGCGAGTTCGAGCTCAGATCAAGAACCAGAAGCTTACCAGAAAATATCAGTCTTGGAGAAATCCGATATGATAAACCATTGGACGAGAGATTCAGCACCGTTAAAGATCTCAGCGACGAAATGCAAGTCGGAATTCCTCCGACGATCGAGTTGCCAGCGAGATTCAGAATTCTCAAAGACCGCGCCGATGATGAGAGACAGGGGAGAGCTCCAGAGAGATCATTTGATGCCAAATTGAGAGAAACCAGCGGCTGACTGAAATCATTAAGAGTTCCGATCAACAAATTAGAAGATAAATCAATATCCGTCAACGATTTCAGATGAAATATTCCTATCGGAATCTCGCCTTCGAACGAGTTAAAGCTGAGATCGATCTTGATAAGCTTGGACGAGAAATTCCCGATCCATTCAGGAATCGGACCTCCGATCTCGTTGCTTCCGATCACAAACTCTTCCAACTGGCTCAGATTCGACAAATCGAACGGCACCGAGCCTTGGATCTTGTTACTGGCGAGATCTAGGGTTTTGAGAGCTCGGAGAGCGCCGAAACAAGAAGGAATCTGACCGGAGAAGTAGTTGCCGGAGAGAACTAGGGTTCCGAGAGCAGAAAGGTTGCAGAGAACCGGGCTAAGGGGTCCAGAGAGACCCGCCCCGGGGAGGCGGAGGGCGACGACGCGGCCGGTGGCGGGGTCGCAGGCGGTGCCCGTCCAGTTGCCGCACCCGGACCCGGTCCACGTCAGCAGGGCGGATCTGGGGTCGGCGAGCTGCGATCTGAAGGTGAGGAGAGACTCTCTATCGCCGCCGTCGATCTCGAGCTCCGCGGCCGAGATTTTTAGCAGGAGGAGGACGATGAAGAGAGGGGCCATGGCATTTAGGGTTAGAGTTTAGGGTTTAGGGTTTCTTTTTTCGCTTTTTGTTTTTTCGGGAGAATTAGTGGGGGAATTTGGAGGCCGACATTCTAATTCTACCTCGGAAGCAGAGATTGACGGAGGGATTCGCCATTAAAACTTAAAAGCTTGGAGAAATAAAGGATAATGATTTTTATTTTTTTCATTTTATAGGGTTTTGGGAAAAGGCGGGATTTTAAATTAATTTAAAAAGGGCAGGTAAAGGTGAGTCACGTGAGTGACGAGGTTGCGGAGTTTGGACGCGGACTTTTGAGAAGATTGAGTTGGATTGAATTTTGGGGTGACGAATCCAAAATTAATTTTTTATGTATTTATTTATTCCTGTAAATTGCAGATCAGCACGAATCTTTGCAGATATGCTCATATTACAATTACGAGGATTTTGGGCAAAACCATTTATAAAGAAACTTAATTAGGAAAAATCTCAATTACAATTTTCTTCGCCTGAGTTTCATTATTTTGCACGCGTTGGATTGCAAGCATGTGTTTAACTAGTGGTTTAATCATGAAAATATAAAAGACTAAAATATCATTATAACTTTTAATAGCCACCACAACCGCAACTAAAAGCGCTCCGCAACTATGACTATAACTTTATGAGAATTGTCTTGTTACAATCCTCATGATCGCAGTCTTTATTATGAGGAGCGTAGTTGTAACACCCGTTTTATTTAATCATGAGCTAATATCTTGTATGTTGATTTTTGAGCTAAATCAAGTTAACTAATTTAGTGATCACATAATAGGATCTAAATCAAACTTTTAATTAAATCCTTGAAGTAAATAATCTCATGTAGATATTAAAAACACACTCCTAGATGATGAATATTATTTTAGAAGTATATGCATGTGTGTCATGAAAAGATACACGCACGTACACACAGACACACTAGTGTATAAAGGGTGTATATACAAGAGATATTTTGTTATACCCCATGATAATATTTTAAGAGGGATGGGAGGTAAGAAAAGGATGAGAGGTAAGGGGAATTGCTTAAAATGAGAATCTCATGCCAAGTGGCAAGAGAGGGGAGAGAAATGAATACGAAGTAAAATTTTTGTAGGCCTCATTTTTTTTTTCATGGTTGCGTTTTTTTCCTTCAACTTCAACCTCCCCGAGTTATTTTCCTCTCTCCCCCTCCCTTTGGTTGCCGACCCCCTCCTCTCTCTCTCTCTCTCTCTCTCTCTCTCTCTCTCTCTCTCACACACGCACACACATTCTCTCTAACACTATTTCTTTTAGAATTTCCACCTAAAACCATAATGCATTTCCTTAAACCCTAGATTTAGCAACTATAGAAATTCATGGTGTGTTAAGGAGGAAGATCAAGGTAAAAGTTGTGGGGATTAGTGAATTGGAAGTACATTATACCGGTTTAATAAGGTAATTAGTAAATGATTAAGGAAAGCATTCTATAAATCTCGCTAATTATGGGCTATTAATGATTTTGATTTATACTCATGTGTAGGTGTTAAGGAATCGAAAAGTGTACGGGTATCTGGAGAAATTTTCTTCAAGGGTGAGTAAAGTTTTAACCTAAATCAAATATTCAAGTTGTGAAATTAGAGAATTTTATGAATAATACTCTAATGTTAATAAGGGTTAAGGTTACATATATGGATGATTGTAATTTCTACATGAAAGCTACTATGATCATATTATTGAGTATTGAATATATGCCATATATGAGTATGTATACCTATCATAAGAATATGTATGTATAATTGTGATTACTACATGAAAACTATCATGATCATACTGTTGAGTATTGGATGTAAACCATATATGGGTATGTATACCTATCATATAAACATGTATGTATAATTGTGATTACTACATAAAAGCTACTATGATCATACTATTGAGTATTAAATGTGGGTCACATAGGTAATTTGAAAGTCTTGTAAGTTATTATAGATAATCAATGGATATAACTTTTGTAATTAAACTATGTCGGTCATGTGTAAGTTATTATGATCATACCCTTGAGTGTAGAATACATGTTATGTTATGTGTAATGTGTATTTAACACGTGTATGTATATGTCTGTGAGATGGGTAATAACTTGGATATTCTTATGATTAAATTATGAATTCTTCATGTGGATAAATATGGTCATATCTTTCATTATAATCTTGCATGAGCAATTAAAAAACAGTTCTATGCGAGAAATTGAAGATGGTTAAATATGAATTTTTCCTTGTTATAATATATGCAGAGGAATGGGCCGATGGGAATTCTGGCGGTGTGCGAAGACAGGTAAAATAATATTTTATATATGGAGGAAGGGGCCGATGGGAATTCTGACGATGTGCGAAGACGGGGTAAGATGATGTTTTATACACGGAGGAATGGGCCGATGGGAATTCCAGCGGTGTACGAAGACAGGGTAAAAAGTTTATAAGGTGAACTTGAATGGAAATATTGATATACTATTGCTTATTATTTTCTTTAATAGAAGTCATTAAATTCTTGATTTTTCTTACTGATAAAACAGAAAGTATTGTAGTAGAAATTGTCATATGCATAGTCATGAATACACAGGCACATGGTAGTCACTAGGTTACAACTTTATTCACTGAATCGTTTAGCTCATTCCATTCTTTAACAATCTTTCAGGTTTAAACAAAGGTAAGGGACTCGCATGAAGCCAGGATTTACTCTGATATAAAAGAAGATTACTTGTAGAGCACTGGATCAAGTTCTTTCGGAAATGACCCTTTCTACATGTTTAGAAATATGTATAGATTCTGGAACTCTACTTGTATATATTTATATATATGTTGAAGATCAATATTTATGGATAATTATGCTAGATATATGCATATTGTTGAGATACATGTTGAACTTATAACTAGGCCAATGTGAAAACACCTAGAGTGGGGGTGAATAGGTGATATGGCTAATCTAGAAACTAAATGCGGAAGCTAAAAACTAATTTGCAACACACTTAGTACAACACACAAGTGTAGCCGAATTCCCCGTGAAGAGCTCTGGACTAACTCCTCTTGATTCCCCTATATAAGGGTTGAGGTGCTATATGAAGCTCTTGTGGTTAAGTATAAGTGAGGCACACACAAGCAAGCCAAGCATATAAGGATGATAAGCAATATGAAATAATGCAAGGCACAACACAAGTAATATGAATGATATGAATGAAGAATGATGCTTTGCACAATACAAATATAAATAGAGAGAGTTTAGAGACAAGTGGATCAAACGCAAACAACAAGATGTGTTTCGAGGTTCGAGCCCCTAGCTCTACGTCCCCGTCTTCACGGAGAAGGATTTCCAATCCACTATACTCCCACCGAGGGAACCTCCACCGAGGAGGATTTGTTACAACACAAGGAGTACCGAACTCCTCTCTCAAACACCGCCTCACAACCGAGGGGTAGGCCCGTAACCAAACAACCACAAACACCTCTACCGAAAAGGGTTACAAACCAAACTCCACCTCTCACTAGAGGGAGCAAACCAACAACCCAATTCACCTCTACCAAAGAGGGATACAAGAAATCAAGGGGTTTACAACAAGTGGTATATCTCAACCACAAACCACTTTCCTTTTTCCCACAAAACAAAAGATCTAAATACATTAGGATAGAAGATAGCTCAAGTGTGAAAAAACAAAGTGTTTTGATCAAAGAAAATCTCTTGGGAAAAATACCAAATGAATATAGAATTTTAGATCAAGAAACAAATTCCCAAAACCTATTTTCTTTGAAAGTAACAAAACACTTTAAAACAAATAAGATGGATCTTTTTGCTCTTTAAACACTTTTAAAAACTTCTTTTTAAAACCAGAGAGTAGGGAAAATTCTGCTCAAAAATTCTTGTCCAAAACCCCAAAGAGATGAGGCTTAAATAGCCTCTCCCAAAAACTAGCCGTTTGGCTGTTTTTTGACAGCCAGACAGCTGGCGGTCGACCGGCCGGTCGACCGCCAACGGTCATATTTATGACCATTGGGCAAACCCGGTCGACCACCCAGATACAGAGAGCAGACTCTCTGGTCCGGTCGACCGCCCGGTCGACCGCCCAGATACAGAGAGCAAGGCTCTCTGGTCCGGTCGACCGGCCCTGTGTCTGCCAGACGTGCACAAGGCTGTGCACGTCGGTCGACCGCAACGGTCGACCGGCCCTTGGTTCAGTCGACCGTGCGGTCGACCGACCTGGCCTGTCAGCCACAATCTGGGTCAGAACCTGGGTCAGAAAAACATGTTAAAATAAAAAAGTCCCCAAAAATAGTTTTACCATTTTGCATTGATATATAAACATGTGATAAAAATTTCAACTCAAATATCAAGCAATATAAACTATTTTTGTGTCTTATCATTTTTACCAAAAACCAAAAACTGTATTTTATCAAACTTAGATTTTTCAATACATGAATAGGATAGTCAAAATAAGTTTGTTTAAGAAGTTTAAGCATGCATGTATAAATAGAAAACATCTACTATACATATAAACCATTTAAACTTGTTTTGATCTATTATCCATGAAACCAAAATCCAAACATGAAACGTGAGTGTATTGTGCACTTGAGCATATCTACTATTCTTATCTTTACACATGGATCTAAAACACACTAAACTATGGATACCTAAGTCTTCTTGACGATCTTCATCTTCAAGTCGACTCGGTCCACAACACCGTGATCCAACGAGCATGGCTATGAATGATCTTGACGCTGGGGCTCGGGAATCACCAAGTGAAGGCTTCCAAACTCCTCTTTTTGAAGCAATCACCAACTAATATCTTGATTAATGATCTGTAACTAAAATCACAAGATTATTAGTAAACATAACTACATGAGTTAATCATCATTAAAACTAGAGAGGAAGGCCTCCGGGCCAACAATCTCCCCCTTTTTGATGATGACAAAACTCATGGAGTTATATATGCATGGATTAAAGTTAAGCTTCAAAGAAGCTCCCCCTTAACTCATGCATAAACACATAAACATAAATATGCAATGAATGCTAAATATGAAACATGCATAGATATGCATAAACAATAAAAGGTTCTAGATACCAATGAAATTTTCAAAAACAATTAAACATACTCTAGATACCATTAAACTTAATATATGCAAAAACATAAGTATGCATATAAAAACTTAAACTCAAAATCTTTCTCCCCCTTTTTGTCAATCATCAACAAAGGGGTAAAAACTAAAACAATAAATTTTTCTCCCCATTTTGTTCGAAACAAAGAATCAACAAAAGGGTAAAAACCAATACAATAAAAAACAATGTTCTCCCCCTTTTTGTTTAAAACAAAAACAAAGTTAATAAGGGGTGACATTAAAACATAATTGGTATCAATTAAAAAATATGTCAATGAAGTGCCTCTTGATATCAATTAAAAAAATTGAAAACAACATCTTGATACCAATTGAAATAATTGTTCATTTTAAACATATGATATCAATTGAAATTATCATTTTCTATCATAAAGTAAGGGAACAAAATACCAATTGAAAACTAAAATATGAGTTTTCTCCCCCTTTATGAAAAACCAACTAAAAACATGCATAAGCTTGTTTAAGGATACCAATTGAAAACTAATCAATTGAAACATGATATTCATTTAAACATACAAGCTTAAACATAAACAAAATATATATGTATGAAAAATTTAATACCAATCGAAATTGATGCTATTTGAATTGAAAGCATACATACATACAAACATATATGAGTATACAAGAAAGGTCAAAATTGATACCAATTGAAAGAATCCAATGATACCAATTGAAACAACAATAATATCAAAGTATAACTCATATAACCTATCCTCCCAATCATGTTCAAGTTTAAAATGATTTTCATTATAAAGCATATATGAGCATGATCGCCCATCCATCCGCCCGTAGAAGGTAGGAGTTTTCAAAAAATGGATTTGAAAATATAGTATGTTTGAAAATCACTACCATAATGAAGAATACGAACTAGTTTAAATGAAAAACTTGTAAACTAGTACGAAATCCTTCAAGCAAGGAATAAAACAAAATTATTTTTCATGAAACATGAAATCCACATGATAATCAACACTCTAAGTCAATGAAGCATAAATATGACTCATGAAAATAAAACATGAGTAAACAAGAAATGTGAGTGTACAAATACGATGCGAAGATCACAATCATAAAAAATGTTCCATTAAGCTCAATATTCCTTTAAACATGAAAACATGAAAATCATTAAAACTATTTAATCTTCAAGGTATATGTATGTCTTATACAAACTAAAGTATACATACATATCCAAAAACAACGAGTCCACGAAGATATATGCATGAAGGCCCGTGGCTCAAAAGGATGTCATATATAAACAAATAGTTTGGATAAAATGGACATATACATGAAGTTTAAACATAAATACATGAAAACATGAAACAAAAAATTTTCATTAAAACAAATTTCATTTCAAGGTATATGTATGATTTGTCAACACAAGAAGTATACATACATATCCCCAAACACAATTGAGTTCATAAATAAGGATTTGCATGAAAAGCAAATGACTCAAGGGGTATACATGTATATCTTAAAGTTTGGCAAATTAAACATATACATGAAATGAAAACTCATAAAACAAATCCAAAAATAGGAATACAAGTTTAAAATACATGAATCATCAAAACTAGACTATACTAGCACATCTAATGGGAACAAATAAGCATTCAAGCACAAACATATATAGATTTATTTGTGGCCCACTATATGCACAAGTATATACCTAGTTTTAATAAAAACTAACATTTAAACATATATTCAAAACATGAAGCATCAAAAAATAAGATAAAAATCATCATGGTAAACCTAAACATGATTACTATGTAAATTTACATGTTATTAGATTCATGATGTACATGATAGCTAAACTATGGTGAGAACACAAAATAATAGTCCATATTAAACATGGGTGTCTCAAAAGGCTATACATGCATGTCAAGGGTCTAATAATCATGACATTAACATAATAATGTATAAACATCAAAGCATGCTATAAATAATAAACATGAAAGGCATGCAAAAATAAATAAGGAGTAAGAGACCGTTACCAAAACCTATGAGGCAACTCTCCATGTCTCCAAAATAAGGTGGTCCTCCCACCAAATATCCCTTGAAAGTGATGCATCCAAAAAGTAATCTTTAGGCTCGGAACGCATCCACTCCAAGGTACCGCTACTCTCACGTCATGTGAGAGCCCACACCTACATCAAACATAAGAGGGGTGGTCTTTGGTACCCACAACTTTTTGGGTCCATGGGGGTTAGTACCTTTTCTAACCCAAACAAAATTATTTGCTAAATTTGAAACATGTATTCTATCATAGCAAAATTTAGCAAGGTGGCCCTTAGGTCCACAATGTGTACAAGTGTACACATGAGCATACATGGTGTGATGGTGGTGACCGTGGGTAGCATGTGTATGCCGTGGAGGGTGTGCATGAAAAGATAGAACTTGTTTCTTTCGAACCAAGGATTCCAAGCATGTATGGTTCATGGCACAATGGCTCAAAGTGGAGCCCAAACAATCAATATTCTTCTTTAAAACATTTATATCATTTTTAATCAAAGAAGAAGTGGAGCATGTAAGGGGTGATCTAGGTGAAACTACCCTAGCATGGCAAACATGAGAATCTAAATCATTTTTCAAAGATTTATTTTTATTAAAACAAATTTCTAACTCTTTAGAAATGAAATCAATTTCTCTTTTTAAAGAATCATTTTCTTTTAAAACAAATTCAACTTTTGAAGACAAAACATCATTATTTTTCAAAATAACATGGCAATCATTTTTAGATTTTAAAAACTCATTTTCTTTAAGTGCAAGTTCTAATTGAGATCTCAATGAATCCCTTTCATTATAGATCTCAACCTTCTCTTGCAAAACATTGTTAAGTCTAGAATGCAAACTTTTATTTTCTTTATTAAGGCCTAGACTTTTCTTTTTCAAAATGTTATATTTTTCAATCAATTTTTCACACACAATGGATAGTTCTTCATTCAAAGCATGGACATCAATATTCTCATCACATGAAGAACTAGCATCAAAACTATCTAGTTGAGATTCTGAGTGTACCTCAAGGGAGTCATTCCTTGGATCATATAGCATTGAGAATCGGATTCTCCACTAGATTCCTCCTCTTGTTGGATTGGCATATGAAGCTTGGAGGTGGTGGTGGTTGTCAACTTGTTCCACACTGCAAAAGCGGAATCAAGATTAGAAACATGTAAAAGATAATCTTTAGGTAATGTGCTTCTAATGGCCTCAAGGGCTTGTGCATTGGCCCCTATATGAATGCGGTTACCAAGATAGCATTTCTTGGTAGCGGCAAGATAAACATGCAAACCTAAGGTCTTCAAATAACAACTCATCATAACCTTCCAAATCTCAAGTCTAGAAATATCAAACATAGGAGGGCTATCCATGAGTGCAAACTAAAATGTGTGCAAGCAAACAAATATGCAAATGCAAATGGTAGATTAGCAAAATAGGATCTCACTCCTAGGTTGTTAAACCTAAGTATCAGGAGCGTAGGCTCTGATACCAATTGAAAACACCTAGAGGGGGGGTGAATAGGTGATATGGCTAATCTAGAAACTAAATACGGAAGCTAAAAACTAAGTTGCAACACACTTAGTACAACACACAAGTGTAGCCAAATTCCCCGTGAAGAGCTCTGGACTAACTCCTCTTGATTCCCCTAGATAAGGGTTGAGGTGCTATATGAAGCTCTTGTGGTTAAGTATAAGTGAGGCACACACAAGCAAATCAAGCATATAAGGATGATAAGCAATATGAAATAATGCAAGGCACAACACAAGCAATATGAATGATATGAATGAAGAATGATGCTTTGCACAATACAAATATAAAGAGAGAGTTTAGAGACAAGTGGATCAAACGCAAACAACAAGATGTGTTTCGAGGTTCGAGCCCCTAGCTCTACGTCCCCGCCTTCACCGAGAAGGATTTCCAATCCACTATACTCCTACCGAGGGAACCTCCACCGAGGAGGATTTGTTACAACACAAGGAGTACCGAACTCCTCTCTCAAACACCGTCTCACAACCGAGGGGTAGGCCCGTAGCCAAACAACCACAAATACCTCTACCGAAGAGGGTTACAAACCAAACTCCACCTCTCACTAGTGGGAGCAAACCAACAACCCAATTCACCTCTACCAAAGAGGGATACAAGAAATCAAGGGGTTTACAACAAGTGGTATATCTCAACCACAAACCACTTTCCTTTTTCCCACAAAATAAAAGATCCTAAATAGATTAGGATAGAAGATAGCTCAAGTGTGGAAAAATAAAGTGTTTTGATCAAAGAAAATCTCTTGGGAAAAATACCAAATGAATATAGAATTTTAGATCAAGAAACAAATTCCCAAAACCTATTTTCTTTGAAAGTAACAAAACACTTTAAAACAAATAAGATGAATCTTTTTGCTCTTTAAACACTTTTAAAAACTTCTTTTTAAAACCAGAGAGTAGGGAAAATTCTGCTCAAAAATTCTTGTCCAAAACCCCAAAGAGATAAGGCTTAAATAGCCTCTCCGAAAAACTAGCCGTTTGGCTGTTTTCTGACAGCCAGACAGCTGGCGGTCGACCGGCCGGTCGACCGCCAACGGTCATATTTATGACCATTGGGCAAACCCGGTCGACCGCCCGGTCGACCCCCCAGATACAGAGAGCAGACTCTCTGGTCCGGTCGACCGCCCCGGTCGACCGCCCAGATACAGAGAGCAAGTATCTCTGGTCCGGTCGACCGGCCGGTCGACCGGCTCTGTGTCTGCCAGACGTGCACAAGGTTGTGCACGTCGGTCGACCACAACGGTCGACCGTCCCTTGGTTCGGTCGACCGACCTGGCCTGTCAGCCACAATCTGGGTCAGAACCTGGGTCAGAAAAACATGTTAAAATAAAAAAGTCCCCAAAAATAGTTTTACCATTTTGCATTGATATATAAACATGTGATAAGAATTTCAACTCAAATATCAAGGAATATAAACTATTTTTGTGTCTTATCATTTTTACCAAAATCAAAAACTGTATTTTATCAAACTTGGATTTTTCAATACATGAATAGGATAGTCAAAATAAGTTTGTTTAAGAAGTTTAAGCATGCATGTATAAATAGAAAACATCTACTATACATATAAACCATTTAAACTTGTTTTGATCTATTATCCATGAAAACCAAAATTCAAAACATGAAACGTGAGTGTATTGTGCACTTGAGCATATCAACTATTCTTATCTTTACACATGGATCTAAAACACACTAAATTATGGATACCTAAGTCTTCTTGACGATCTTCATCTTCAAGTCGACTCGGTCCACAACACCGTGATCCAACGAGCATGGCTATGAATGATCTTGACGCTGGGGCTCGCGAATCACCAAGTGAAGGCTTCCAAACTCCTCTTTTTGAAGCAATCACCAACTAATATCTTGATTAATGATCTGTAACTAAAATCACAAGATTATTAGTAAACATAACTACATGAGTTAATCATCATCAAAACTAGAGAGGAAGGCCTCCGGGCCAACACAATGTTGGCTGAAATCTATAATTTGTATTAGGGCGGACTCTAATTTTAGAGGAGATGCTGCCAAAATTTTTGATGATGGATAAAATTTCTATCAGATTGAATTCGATTAGAGTAATTCAAAGATTTATTACCTGGGACCGTTACAGTTGGTACAGAGCCAAGTTTAGAGAAAGATGAGTAGATCAATAGATAATAGGATTGATAGGAATATGTATACATTGTTTGCATGAATGTATGATTGATTGTGGGTACTTATAAGAGATAACGGGTTTACATGAAAAGTTAATTTTGACTTGAATGATATTTGATTATCTTCTTACATTCGGATCAAGGTACCCGCATACTTTGATACGGATGGGTCTTACTCGTGGTAGGGGCCCTTAGTAGAGACTACTGATGGAATGGGATACCATATAAGGAAATAAATAAATATTAGTCAAATCTTGATTAATTTGAACTGTAAGGATACCATTAGAAAATTGGTTATAGGATAAGAGAGTTAAAAAAAATAGAAGGAATATATTGTATTGGATGCCAGTTGAGTAGACAAGTGGAACATACATGATGATTTGAAAGACTGGCGCAATGATAGAGATGAGTTATCAAGAGCAGACCCTGCGAAGGACATGCATCATGTTGAGGGTAGTGATAGTAATAGTAAAGAACCCACTGAAGATAACAGCAGTGAGGATTCGAGTGAGGATAACCCTGCCCTTTGATAGTATGACGTGATAGAAAGAATGTTTGGGAAAATAATAGGGAGTTACTTTTAGTGTATATATATTGATAGTGTATATAGTAAATATGCACTCTGAGAACTGGACGGAAGGAAATCAGAGATGGAATGCATGAATGCAATTTATTGTATCTATTTTGTGTTAAAGAAATGAAGATTTGGAATTCCTACGGATAAAATGTGAAATTTGTTTAAATTTCTACATTTTACTTTAATATATGCATTTATATATGAATAATGTTAGTAAGGGGAATTCTTATTCATTACACGGGCATATAAATGGATTTGAATTTACACCGCCAGAGGAGCCATTGGAAGATGGTGCTACACATTACAGTGCTGTTGGAGTATCAATCCCACGAGAAATTCCAAGGGCCCCGGAACACAAATGGAAAGGAATCAAGGAGCCCCAGAGAATATGCCAGGCTGGTTAGCCCAGTTGGTAGCGGGAGGTAACAATAATCCCCACCGAGCTTTAGAATAGATCCAAAAGATGAAACCATCTGTGCTTGAAGGAGAGACAGATACCTTGTAAGCTGAAGGATGACTCCTTCAGATAGAAAAGATGACGTGACAAATTGTATTAAAGATTAGAAAGTATCCTTCTCAACTTTTATGTTCCAAAAAAAAAAAGCAAAGCACTGAGGGCAGATGGTTAAAGAAGGTGTAAAAAAATTACAGGAGAACAGATTACATGGGAATTTCTAGTGAATAAATACACCAAGAAATATATCCCAGAGATGGCTAGAGATAAAATGACATCAGAATTTCTGAAATTACGTCAGGGCCAGATGAATGTGTCTCAATATGAATAGAGGTTCACCCAATTATTCAAGATATGTTGGTGGATTGGTAAAGAAAGAGGCAAAAAAAAAAACCAAGAGGTTCGTGAAAGGCCTAACATCAAAAATTAGGAGTAAATTAGTTCCTCTACAACTGAGAATATATGTCCATGCCGTAGAAAAAGCCCTAGAGGTGGAGGTGGATATACAAAAAGGTCAAAAAGATTGGGTGAGGGACTTATCTGTGTCAAAGTGCCCATGATATCAGAACCCATCAGGTTAGGAATCATCAAGACCTAGAATGAACAGGGGTACATGATCCTTTGTTACCCCAGCATCATGAGGCATAAGTGGAGGTAGAGGAGCATGGCCCAGAACGGGGGATACTTTTAGGGTACACAGACTACAATATTGTACATCCTTGACCTACGGGAGCCCTTTTGTGCCATCAATGCAACAAAATCACTTTGAGCTCTGTGCTCAAGAAATAGGTTGTTATGCCAGTGAGGAATGAGACATATAAAAGAAACTACCCAGTACTACAGAGAAATCCAGGATTTTACAGGAGGAGTATGGAGAATGCCAACTGGAGTGGCTTTTTCAGGAAGACCTACCAATAGCTCAAGACGTTCAATCCTTGTACCGAGACATGCAGTAACCCAGTTATCGATGCAACAATCACGAACCCAAGGAAGATATTTGCATTGACTCCACAAGATGCCAGGGTGACTAACTCCGTGGTGGAAGGTATGTTATCCTTATCGAACATACATCCCGTACATTATTTGATCCTGGTGCTACTCATTCCTTCATATCTAGTGCATTTGCTTATAAACTGAATTAGTCCCCTAAATCTCTAAGGTTTCAGTTAGTTATATCCACACTAGTAGATTTAGAGATGATATCTAGCACTAGATATAAGGATTGCGAAGTGGTGATTGGTGAAGTGAAAACATACATAGACTTGATAACATTGGTAAGATGGAATTTGATGTTATTTTAGGGATGGACTAGCTATCAGCATGCCACGCATATGTTGATTGCCGTGAGAAGAGGGTGATTTTCAGGATGAATGAAATTTTAGAGTTTATCTTCGAAGGGATAAAGAACAAACAAGGTATGCCTAAGGATGTCAGAGATTTCTCGCTGCTGTTATGGGTGAATAAGGGGTTGATATCAAACTTGAAAGTATTCCAGTAGTAAAAGAGTACCATGAAGTCTTTCTAGAAGAATTACAAGGGTTACTCCCAGAAAGAAGTAGAATTTGCAATAGATTTGATACTAGGAACTGGTTCGATATCCAAAGCACCATACCGTATAGATCCCGCTGAAATAAAAGTAAGATTCAATTATAAGACTTATCATATACAGAATTTATCTGACCCAGTATATCAACTTGGTGAGAGCCAGTATTGTTTGTTAAAAGAAGAATGGAAGTATGAGATTATGCATTGATTACAGAGAATTGAATAAGGTCATTATTAAAAATCGATATAAACTTTCCTGGATTGATGATTTATTTGATCAACTTTAAGGTTCTTGTATATTCTCAAAAATTGACTTACGGTCAGGTTACCATCAGTTGGAGATCAAACCAGAGATGTAGCTAAATCAGCTTTTATAATAAGGTGTGGACATTATGAATTCTTAGTCATGCCATTTGGGCTTACCAACGCCCCAGCATCATTCATGGATTTGATGATTAGATATTTCAGCCATATCTTGATCAATTTATGATAGTATTCATTGATAACATATTTATTTATTCGAATTGCAAAAAAGAACAAGAAAACTATTTAAGGATCATCTTGCAAACTCTGAGAGAGAAACAATTATATGCTAAGTTCAAGAAATGTGAATTCTGGTTGGAACAAATAGGATTTCTTGGTCACATTATATCCAAAGAAGGAATATCAGTGGATCCGATGAAGATTGAAGTAATCAAACTTAGCATCGGCTCACCAATATTACGGAAGTCCAAAGTTTCTTGGGTTTGGCCAGATATTATCAAAGATTTGTAAAGGGATTTTCTCAGATTGCAACGCCATTAACTCAATTAATCAGAAAAAGTAAGAAATTTGTTTGTAGAGAAAATCAAGAGAAGAGTTTTCAAGAATTAAAAAATAGGTCAATATCAGTCCCAATTTTAGCTATGCCCTCAGAGACGAAAAGATATGTTATATATAGTGAAGCATCAAAGCTTATGTTGAGGTGTGTTCTGATGCAGAACGAAAGAGTGATTGCTTATGCCTCTCGATAACTGAAAACTCATGAGAAGAATTATTCTACACATGATTTGGAGTTAGCCGCCGTAATTTTTGTCTTAAAGATTTGGCGGCATTATTCATATGGAGTATCCTGTGAAATCTTTACGGATCACAAAAGTCTAAAGTATATCTTCACACAATAATAATTAAACATGTGACAAAAGAGGTGATTAGAGTTGATAAAAGATTATGATCTCACCATTCAGTATCACCTTGAAAAGGTCAATGTGGTGGCTGATGCTTTGAGTCAAAAATCAGGAGGATCGTTCGCTGCCTTGTCAACTTGACAACTAAGGTTATTGAGACTGGAGGAAATATAAATAAATGTTAGACTTAATAATTTCTCTAGTATCCTGAGCCAGTTAAACCAAGTGTGTATGAGATTTGATCTAATGATAAGATCAAGGAAGCACAACAAGGCGACCCTCAGTTGGAGAACATTCGAGAAAAGGTACAGAAAGGAGAACTCCAAGAATTTAATATTAAGGATGACATGTTGAGATTTGGACACCGATTATATGTGCCTGAAATAGATGAAATAAAGGAAAAGATAATGAAAGAGGCTCATAGTACCCCTTACACAGCCCACCCGAGGAGTACTAAGATGTATTAAGATCTACGACATAATTTTGATGGGAGGGAATGAAGGAAGACATCGCTGAGTTTGTACATAAATGTTTGTTATGCCAACAAGTGAAGGACGAGCATAAGAAACCTTCCAGACTATTGGTACCATTATTAATTCCTGAATGGAAATGGATTCATATTACCATGAATTTTGTCACAATATTCCCTCGAACTTCACAAGGATTAGATGTCATCTGGGTAGTGGTGGATAGACTTACTAAATCTACCCACTTTCTTTCTATCTCGATCAACTATTCAATGGATAAGTTAGCTCAAGTATATATACAAGAAATAGTCAGACTACATGGAGTACCTGAGTCTATTGTATCCGATCGAGACCCCCCGATTTCAATCCAGATTCTGAAAGGTTCTATCTAAAATTATGGGCACTAAGTTACGACCAATTATAGCTGCACACCCCCAGACAAATGATAGTCAGAAAGGACTATACAAATACTAGAGGATATGTTAATGTCTTGTGTGCTAGATTTTGGGAGAAACTGAGACAAACATCTACTTTTAATAGAGTTTGCTTACAACAACAACTATCAAACTACCATTGGTATGTCCTCGTTTGAGACTTTATACGTTAGAAAATGCATATCACAAATTTATTGGGAAGAAGTCAAGGAGAAAAGGATACTTGGTCTTGATATCATCTGTAACGGTCCCAGATTTTAATACTCTCAAATGACACAAATGTCTATATTGATCAACAGATCATCAAATTAATCTCCAATATTCTTGAAAATTTTGGCAGCATCTCCTTTGTAAATATTGACATGTCCAAATATACATTTCACGTCACAATAATTTCGGCCAACACCAGCCTACTTATTTGAAATCCAAACATATAAGTCAAGGTCAAAAATCGTCCATACAGTCATAATAATATTTGGCTCACAACGGCCAGTATTCTCTAAATAACAATTTCAGCTTAACATCGCCTACTTATATGGAGACAAAGAAACATATGCCCGAGAATACCCCTCTCGTCATGCAGAACATAACTCAGAATTTCCGTAACTCCAACTTAATCATAGTCATTACAAACTTACCTTATCCTTACATCAATATCGCTAACAAGAATAATACATGCTACATATACATATCAACTAAAGTTACGGGTATGTACAACAAATTCTTACAAGGTAATAACACGTCACTATATCTGTAATAAGTTTACTGTTAATGAAACTTCTTCACAAACCGCCCAAAGCCTAATTTTGGCCTCCATCTTACGCAACCTGAAAACATGAAACTGAGAGGGAGTGAGCTCAACAGCTCAGTGAGGAGAGAAAAAGAAGATTTAGGAATGATATATTTGTCAAAATAGAAGGGGACATGCTATTCTTCAAATATCAAACGAGCGTGGATAAGAAAAAGAAACAATGATATCACAGTAAAAAGTCAACTCAAACAATCTCTACGCTCTGCAAAAGGCTTGACTCTTGTGGCTAATGATTCTATAACTCCAATCTTTGAACTGTATTCCACAGAGTTTATGATATATCCAATATTTTTTTCTTTTAGTGCCTTAGCTTATTTCTAAATTCTTTTCATGTATATGTACCTCATGTACCATTCACAATGATTTATAATCACAAAAAGTTAATTTCAACACTACATATAACACAAACATGCTTATGTGTATCGTATCACCCTTCAAGTGCTATCAGAATAAGCTCGTAAACATACGCACTTCATATAATATTTTATTATCACCTATAACAAGGCAGTCCCACATCAGGGACAAGCATACTTCGCTATGCATTAGAATAAGCGCATCTTTACATCATAATATACGGCCCAACTCATACCCCGTCTTCACCCATTCAGATTCTACATAACACACAAACATACAATTATGTGTATGTGTATATATAAATCGTATATCGCATCACACTTCAAGTAATGCATGAATTAACTGTACACTTTCACCCAATATATAATAATTCATTTCAATCGGCTAAATCTATATTCTGATGTTTTCATTATCATATGCGATAACACATTTAACATACCCCTCGTGCCACACACACACACACACATATATATATATATATAGCGAGTTGATCTCCTAAGAACGGTTCTCACGGATTCCTGTGAGAACTTTCACGTGAGTCGTCGGATCTGATAGTGATCTGATTTTATTTGATTTGATCTATCAGATCCGACGACCCACGTGAAAGTTCTCACAGGAATCCGTGAGAACCGTTCTTAGAGGATCAACTCCCTATATATATATATATATATATATATATATATATATATATATATATATATATATATATATATATATATATATATATATATATATATATATATATATATATATATATATATCACACATAGCCATTCATTCTTAAACATTTGTAAAGATGCAAATATATGTATATAGCACCATCTTCGCACTCCGCCCGTGCAATACGGGTCCCTTCCTCCGGATACATGTATATAGCACCGTCTTCGCACTCCGCCCGTGCCATACGGGTCCCTTCCTCCGGATATATGTATATAACACCGTCTTCGCACTCCGCCCGTGCCATACGGGTCCCTTCCTCCTGATATATGTATATAGCACCGTCTTCGCACTCCGCCCGTGCCATACGGGTCCCTTCCTCCTAATATAAGTATATAGCACCGTCTTCGCACTCCGCCCGTGTCATACGGGTCCCTTCCTCCGTAACACAATATATATATATGTATATATACACACATGGGTAATAACCCATTTGTCACAATATGATAAGTCAACCAATTACTATAGATTACTGCTCAGCTCATAAATTTTCCCTTCAAAGAATGTTTGTGGTTCTCAATATGAGAGTGCACAAGTATAGGTCAACATTGTAGTAATCTACTCGACTTATTTACGTGGGTCGAGTTCTCATTCACATTATCAATACTCAAACTTCTTAATCGTATGATATATATATATATACATAACTTAAATATTACAGATGATCATGTTCATAACAATTTTCGGTGTACACACGTATCCCAACATCAGACCCTCAATACTTATATCAATCATCCCACCACACATAACCAATTGTCAACCTCCCCGCCACTCATTATTTAATCATACGATTCGGTCTTATAGTTAGTCATGTTTCTCCTTTCATACACTCGATATATGGTTAGTGAAGTTACTTGATCTGCCAACAATGTTCCTAGTTTTAGTATAGTTGCCAACTATAAACAGTCCAATTCTGGTTATCGTTGCCTTAATTAATATGTCTTATACTCCCCTTCGTTTTTCTTTCAAGACAGATTCTGAGAGTTCTTATAGTCTCAGTTATTTATGAACTCGCCAATTTGAGTTGTATACAATTTTATTCATTTGTCTTGATGTTCATACATATCATGAAGTCCGCTTTGTTTGAATAGTAACAATGCCTTAATCACAAGCCCAGTGAATATGTTATAATTATTACTATTGGTATTCAAAAATCTGGTCTGGCATCACGTAGTTTCCAATTGAGTTTTGAGATATATATATATACGTGTGTCTTATTTCAAAATTTTGAGAACGCAATAAAATTCGTAAATAACCATCACACGCACACGCGCGCGCACAAAAGTATAGGTAATTTAAATTAAAGATATGGTTTCCAAGTCTAACTGAAAGTTCCTGACATCCCAACTCTATATAATCCATATGTTTAATCATCTCCCAGTAATAGCAAAGGATCACCTAACTACCATAACACAAACAAGTATAAAAAAAATTCGATAACCAAAAGATTTTCAATCTGTAGCGTCCTAATAAACAACAAACTTGTGACTTTGATGAGTATGCATAAGTTCTTAACCTCTCGCGTTCTAATGACTGTACCAGGATACATAAGTTTTGACGGATGTATATGTATACATGATTTCTTTCTAATATGATGCCAAGTCTCTACTATAACCACACGTGGACAATTTATTCAGCTCCCTTTTATTATTTTATTTCCAGAACACTAAAAGGAGGATATTCAGAAATTTATGGTGAATTATTATAGAAAGAGTGCGTTTTTCCTTTCGATCCATCCGCTCATACTTCTCAAGACAGTTTGAGTTACCATAACAGGAAAGAGGTAAGAATGGTGACACTGGTGATCAAAAATCTACAGAACATGCTAGAGTGTATGAAAACAAAACTACACATGAAATGTCCACTGTTAAGAACGGTCTGATAGGGAGCGATAGGATGATATTAGGATGCCGACCATATCTCATTCTCTCTCTAAAGAGGGATAAGATTAATACCACGAGTCTTGATCTGAGTTTGTTATTACCTTATATATGGTATATAGTTGGATTAGAAACAAGGTACATGATACCTTCAACGAGTGCAAATGGGCACTAATACCCCAAATTGAATTTCAGTTCAACAATTCCTATCTTTTCGCGAACCTGAGCATATTATAATGCTCTAGCTCCCTCCCATGCCACGATGCTTTACAGCTTCCAAAAAATTATGGCATTCCTCGAAATTTTCTTTTCACAGTCTATAAGACCCAAGGACATAATAAAAATTATCCTGTGAGTAAGTCCGACGACCTACTGAAATTGCGTGTATCTTAATCATGAGAAGTTCGGTCAACAATACTTTTCTCATCTACATAATTAATTATAATGACTTAACTCTTATCCCTAAATTTTCTATTATGGTTTTTAACTATGAGCCCCAATTTCTCAAGGAACAACTTCCACCAACTTGAATTTTCTACAAAGAAAACTATTATGGAATCAGAATTTTTACACATTGTCTATGACACAATTTATCCGGGCCTTCATTTAATCCTACGTGGTTGCATAATATTAGCTATCTTTGAAACTACCTTTGTGTCTCCATAACATATAAGTTGGATTGTGCCTCAAACAAAGCCTAACACTCCCATATGAAGATACTCTGAGAGTGACACGAACGAACCACAACAATAGCAAGGATAGCTTGAACAAGTCATATTCACACACCATATTAATTCTAGGGTTTCAAGAATGTATATTTTGTAACAAGATTTAATCAAAAATCAACTAAGAAAGTGGTCACCTAGATTGACTAAACTTGATCGAATCCATAGAATTTTCCGCAACAATTTCAAGAATTTCGAGTGAAGAAATCTCACTTACTATTATTACCTCAACCAAGTTGTTAAATTTCTTCCAACTCTAGAATGACAACAAAGAAAGAACATGACTTTAAATTTCTCAACAAATTAGTTATTAACCTCCTCATTTTCTACCAATCAATGACATCTAGGTAAAACACATGATATGAGGGGAAACTCATCCACTAATTTAAGAAAATTTCAGAGTTTAGAACTCAAAGAAATTTCAGAATTTTTCACAAGACAAGGACAGGAACAAATACCAAATGATTTTCCTCACCTTCTCTCTATCGATCGACGCCCGCTGCGCCGCCCCGTCGTCGCCGCGTCGCCCAGATCGGCAGCAGCAGCCGCTGCTGGCAGCACCAGCAGCCGCTGCTGGCAGCACCAGCAGCAGCAGCTGCTGCTGCTGCTGCAGCTGCTGGCTGCTGCTGCGTTCAGCACAGCCAGCGGCAACAGCCGCCGTCGCCTCCCGCGTCCCGTGTTTGGCCAGATCCCAGAAAGGGAGAGGGGATTGGGGAAAGAGAGAGAGAAGAATTGATTTGAGGTGAGGGTTCTGGTTGTTGCCGTCCAAAGAGGGGAGAAATTATTGGGGAAAAAAATAAAAAGGCAACAATGAGAAGAGGGAAGGAGATGAGGGTTTTCTCTTTATTTTTTTATAATACATATTGCCAAAATTCCACATGCTTGCCACCTCACCTAATCCCAAATTCAATGAAATCTTCACCCTCCACTTCACTTCTCAATTTCCAAGATCTCATCTCCACCATTGATTTAAAGAACTAAAAAAAATCTTTATTTTTCCACTTGTATGATGTATTATCATTTATTATTTTTATTTTATAAAATACCATTATACACATACATATCCACATCCATGTACACATACACAATATCCGTATCCTTGTATTCATACTTATCCAACAATATTTTACTTTCAAATTTTCTCTAATATATATACAAACTTAATTCAGTAATCACCCCTGATAATCTGTATAATCTCTTTAGATTAAGGATTGGAATATTAACTCGGGATTTTCAAAATTGGGGTGTTACAGTTCTACCCTCCTTACAAAAGTTTCGTCCTCGAAACTTTGCAAATCTAAAGTTGAATGAGTGATGAACCTTCACATTTCTCCGTATCATAACGTTTCTCTTTATCAAATGTCGCATCTTTTCAATCCTTACCATCAGAATTTCTTAATCAAAATCCATACTACGTTCTTACAGTCTGACTTAATCCTGACTCGCATGATATTTTATTCATTTCCTTACTCCAGTGTCCCATACCACTGGCAGCCCATACTGAAGGCCCACACCCTCAGCCGAACACATCCGAATTATGGCATGTGGGTACTATAATCTGAACATAAGGCAATGACTAAATATCCCGTGCTTCAGGATTAGTCATACACGTAAAAACTCCCACCCCCTTAAACCAATCATATCAAACAATATTTTTCACATACGTACAAAGCATAAACATGCATATCAATCATAAAAATCAGCCCTATCAATCCAATCCTCTCCTACTATTCATTCTAAGTTTATTCTCATTCTATATCCTGTACTCTGATACCAACTGTAATGGTCCCAGATTTTAATACTCTCAAATGATACAAATGTCTATATTGATCAACAGATCATCAATTAATCTCCAATATTCTTGAAAATTTTGGCAGCATCTCCTTTGTAAATATTGACATGTCCAAATATACATTTCACGTCACAATAATTTCGGCCAACACCAGCCTACTTATTTGAAATCCAAACATATAAGTCAATGTCAACAATCGTCCATACAGTCATAATAATATTTGGCTCACAACGGCCAGTATTCTCTAAATAACAATTTCAGCTTAACATCGCCTACTTATATGGAGACAAAGAAACATATGCCCGAGAATACCCCTCTCGTCATGCAGAACATAACTCAGAATTTCCGTAACTCCAACTTAATCATAGTCATTACAAACTTACCTTATCCTTACATCAATATCGCTAACAAGAATAATACATGCTACATATACATATCAACTAAAGTTACGGGTATGTACAACAAATTCTTACAGGTAATAACACGTCACTATATCTGTAATAAGTTTACTGTTAATGAAACTTCTTTACAAACCGCCCAAAGCCTAATTTCGGCCTCCATCTTACGCAACCTGAAAACATGAAACTGGGAGGGAGTGAGCTCAACAGCTCAGTGAGGAGAGAAAAAGAAGATTTAGGAATGATATATTTGTCAAAATAGAAGGGGACATGCTATTCTTCAAATATCAAACGAGCGTGGATAAGAAAAAGAAACAATGATATCACAGTAAAAAGTCAACTCAAACAATCTCTACGCTCTGCAAAAGGCTTGACTCTTGTGGCTAATGATTCTATAACTCCAATCTTTGAACTGTATTCCACAGAGTTTATGATATATCCAATATTTTTTTCTTTTAGTGCCTTAACTTATTTCTAAATTCTTTTCATGTATATGTACCTCATGTACCATTCACAATGATTTATAATCACAAAAAGTTAATTTCAACACTACATATAACACAAACATGCTTATGTGTATCGTATCACCCTTCAAGTGCTATCAGAATAAGCTCGTAAACATACGCACTTCATATAATATTTTATTATCTCCTATAACAAGGCAGTCCCACATCAGGGACAAGCATACTTCGCTATGCATTAGAATAAGCGCATCTTTACATCATAATATACGGCCCAACTCATACCCCGTCTTCACCCATTCAGATTCTACATAACACACAAACATACAATTATGTGTATATGTATATATATATCGTATATCGCATCACACTTCAAGTAATGCATGAATTAACTGTACACTTTCACCCAATATATAATAATTCATTTCAATCGGCTAAATCTATATTCTGATGTTTTCATTATCATATGCGATAACACATTTAACATACCCCTCGTGCCACACACACATACACACATATATATATATCACACATAGTCATTCATTCTCAAACATTTGTAAAGATGCAAATATATGTAAATAGCACCGTCTTCGCACTCCGCCCGTGCAATACGGGTCCCTTCCTCCGGATACATGTATATAGCACCGTCTTCGCACTCCGCCCGTGCCATACGGGTCCCTTCCTCCGGATATATGTATATAGCACCGTCTTCGCACTCCGCCCGTGCCATACGGTCCCTTCCTCCGGATATATGTATATAGCACCGTCTTCGCACTCCGCCCGTGCCATACGGGTCCCTTCCTCCTAATATAAGTATATAGCACCGTGTTCGCACTCCGCCCGTGTCATACGGGTCCCTTCCTCCGTAACACAATATATATGTATATATACACACATGGGTAATAACCCATTTGTCACAATATGATAAGTCAACCAATTACTATAGATTACTGCTCAGCTCATAAATTTTCCCTTCAAAGAATGTTTGTGGTTCTCAATATGAGAGTATATATGCACAAGTATAGGTCAACATTGTAGTAATCTACTCGACTTATTTACGTGGGTCGAGTTCTCATTCACATTATCAATACTCAAACTTCTTAATCGTATGATATATATATACATAACTTAAATATTACAGATGATCATGTTCATAACAATTTCGGTGTACACACGTATCCCAACATCAGACCCTCAATACTTATATCAATCATCCCACCACACATAACCAATTGTCAACCTCCCCGCCACTCATTATTTAATCGTACGATTCGGTCTTATAGTTAGTCATGTTTCTCCTTTCATACACCCGATATATGGTTAATGAAGTTACTTGATCTGCCAACAATGTTCCTAGTTTTAGTATAGTTGCCAACTATAAACAGTCCAATTCTGGTTATCGTTGCCTTAATTAATATGTCTTATACTCCCCTTCATTTTTCTTTCAAGACAGATTCTGAGAGTTCTTATAGTCTCAGTTATTTATGAACTCGCCAATTTGAGTTGTATACAATTTTATTCATTTGTCTTGATGTTCATACATATCATGAAGTCCGCTTTGTTTGAATAGTAACAATGCCTTAATCACAAGCCCAGTGAATATGTTATAATTATTACTATTGGTATTCAAAAATCTGGTCTGGCATCACGTAGCTTCCATTGAGTTTTGAGATATATATATATACGTGTGTCTTATTTCAAAATTTTGAGAACGCAATAAAATTCGTAAATAACCATCACACGCACACGCGCGCGCACAAAAGTATAGGTAATTTAAATTAAAGATATGGTTTTCAAGTCTAACTGAAAGTTCCTGACATCCCAACTCTATATAATCCATATGTTTAATCATCTCCCAGTAATAGCAAAGGATCACCTAACTACCATAACACAAACAAGTATAAAAAAATTCGATAACCAAAAGATTTTCAATCTGTAGCGTCCTAATAAACAACAAACTTGTGACATTGATGAGTATGCATAAGTTCTTAACCTCTCGCGTTCTAATGACTGTACCAGGATACATAAGTTTTGACGGATGTATATGTATACATGATTTCTTTCTAATATGATGCCAAGTCTCTACTATAACCACACGTGGACAATTTATTCAGCTCCCTTTTATTATTTTATTTTCAGAACACTAAAAGGAGGATATTCAGAAATTTATGGTGAATTATTATAGAAAGAGTGCGTTTTTCCATTCGATCCATCCGCTCATACTTCTCAAGACAGTTTGAGTTACCATAACAGGAAAGAGGTAAGAATGGTGACACTGGTGATCAAAAATCTACAGAACATGCTAGAGTGTATGAAAACAAAACTACACATGAAATGTCCACTGTTAAGAACGGTCTGATAGGGAGCGATAGGATGATATTAGGATGCCGACCATATCTCTTTCTCTCTCTAAAGAGGGATAAGATTAATACCACGAGTCTTGATCTGAGTTTGTTATTACCTTATATATGGTATATAGTTGGATTAGAAACAAGGTACATGATACCTTCAACGAGTGCAAATGGGCACTAATACCCCAAATTGAATTTCAGTTCAACAATTCCTATCTTTTCGCGAACCTGAGCATATTATAATGCTCTAGCTCCCTCCCATGCCACGATGCTTTACAGCTTCCAAAAATTATGGCATTCCTCGAAATTTTCTTTTCACAGTCTATAAGACCCAAGGACATAATAAAATTATCCTGTGGGTAAAGTCCGACGACCTACTGAAATTGCGTGTATCTTAATCATGAGAAGTTCGGTCAACAATACTTTTCTCATCTACATAATTAATTATAATGACTTAACTCTTATCCCTAAATTTTCTATTATGGTTTTTAACTATGAGCCCCAATTTCTCAAGGAACAACTTCCACCAACTTGAATTTTCTACAAAGAAAACTATTATGGAATCAGAATTTTTACACATTGTCTATGACACAATTTATCCGGGCCTTCATTTAATCCTACGTGGTTGCATAATATTAGCTATCTTTGAAACTACCTTTGTGTCTCCGTAACATATAAGTTGGATTGTGCCTCAAACAAAGCCTAACACTCCCATATGAAGATACTCTGAGAGTGACACAAACGAACCACAATAATAGCAAGGATAGCTTGAACAAGTCATATTCACACACCATATTAATTCTAGGGTTTCAAGAATGTATATTTTGTAACAAGATTTAATCAAAATCAGCTAAGAAAGTGGTCACCTAGATTGACTAAACTTGATCGAATCCATAGAATTTTCCGCAACAATTTCAAGAATTTCGAGTAAAGAAATCTCACTTACTATTATTACCTCAACCAAGTTGTTAAATTTCTTCCAACTCTAGAATGACAACAAAGAAAGAACATGACTTTAAATTTCTCAACAATTAGTTATTAACCTCCTCATTTTCTACCAATCAATGACATCTAGGTAAAACACATGATATGAGGGGAAACTCATCCACTAATTTAAGAAAATTTCAGAGTTTAGAACTCAAAGAAATTTCAGAATTTTTCACAAGACAAGGAGAGGAACAAATACCAAATGATTTTCCTCACCTTCTCTCTATCGATCGACGCCCGCTGCGCCGCCCCGTCGTCGCCGCGTCGCCCAGATCGGTAGCAGCAGCCGCTGCTGGCAGCACCAGCAGCAGCTGCTGCCAACTGCTGCTGCTGCAGCACAGCAGCAGCTGTGCTGCTGTGCAGCACAGCTAGCCGCAGCAGCAGCAGCAGCAGCAGCTGCTTGCTGCTGCTGCAGCTGCTTGCTGCTGCTGCTGCGTTCAGCACAGCCAGCGGCAACAGCCGCCGTCGCCTCCCGCATCCCGTGTTTGGCTAGATCCCAGAAAGGGAGAGGGGATTGGGGAAAGAGAGAGAGAAGAATTGATTTGAGGTGAGGGTTCTGGTTGTTGCCGTCCAAAGAGGGGAGAAATTATTGGGGAAAAAAATAAAAAGGCAACAATGAGAAGAGGGAAGGAGATGAGGGTTTTCTCTTTATTTTTTTATAATACATATTGCCAAAATTCCACATGCTTGCCACCTCACCTAATCCCAAATTCAATGAAATCTTCACCCTCCACTCCGCTTCTCAATTTCCAAGATCTCATCTCCACCATTGATTTAAAGAACTAAAAAAATCTTTATTTTTCCACTTGTATGATGTATTATCATTTATTATTTTTATTTTATAAAATACCATTATACACATACATATCCACATCCATGTACACATACACAATATCCGTATCCTTGTATTCATACTTATCCAACAATATTTTACTTTCAAATTTTCTCTAATATATATACAAACTTAATTCAGTAATCACCCCTGATAATCTGTATAATCTCTTTAGATTAAGGATTGGAATATTAACTCGGGATTTTCAAAATTGGGGTGTTACATCATCTAAGAAACTACCAATATCAAGGAGAGGATGAAGGTGGCTCAAAGCAGATAAAAGGCCTAAGCGGATAAACGTCGCAAATTGTTGGAATTCTTGGTGGGGGAGAAAGTTTTTCTGAAAGTATCTCCAATGAAGGAGGTGCTACGTATCGGCAAGAAGAATAAACTCCTCGATATGTTGGACCATTTGAGATACTTGTTAAAATTAGACCAGTTGCTTATCATCTAGCTTTACCTCGGAGATGGAAAGGATTCATAATGTATTCCATGTCTCTCAACTGAGGAAGTATGTGTCAGACCCCACCATGTCATATCCTACCAACTATTGTAAATTCATGAAGACATATCTTATGAGGGAAAATTTATATAAATTTTAGATCGCATGGTGATACGGTTAAGGAACAAAGAAATTTCACTACTTAAAGTTCTATGGCGGAATCAACAAAAAGAGGAGGCTACTTGAAAATTAGAAGAAGAAATGCGAGGAACCTACCCTCGCTTATTCCAAAGTACAATCAGTTTCGGGGATTAAACTTTTATAAAGGGATAGAACATTAACACCCATTTTATTTAATCATGAGTTAATACCCTGTATGTTGCATTTTGAGCTAAATCAAGTTAACTAATTTGGTGATTACACAATAGGATTTAAATCAAACTTTTAATTAAAGCCTTGAAGTAAATAATCTCATGTAGGTATCACACACACACACACACACACACACACACTTGTAGATGATGAATATTATTTTTAGAAGTATATATGTGTGTGTGTCATTAAGGAATATGTATATATACTAGTATATAAAAGGTATATATACAAGAGATATTTTATTATACCCATGCTAATATTTTAAGAGGGATGGTAGGTAAGAAAGGGATGGGAGATAAGAGGAATTGCTTAAAATGTGGATCTCATGCCAAGTGGTATAAGAGGGAAGAGAAATGAATAAAAAGGAAAATTTTAGTAGGAGGATCTCATTTTTTTTCATGATTGCATTTTTTCCTTCAACTTCAACCTCCCCAAGTTTTTTCCTCTCTTTCCCCCCTGGTTGCCGACCCCTTCCCCTTTCTCTCTCTCTGTTACACACACTCTCTCTAACACTCTTTCTCTCTCATAATTTTCACCTAAAATCATAATATATTTCCTTAAATCTTAGATTTATCAACTATAGAACTCCATGGTGTGTTGAGGAGGAAGATCAAGACAAAAGTTGTGGGAATTAGTGAATTGGAAGCACATTATACTGGTTTAATAAGGTAATTAGTAAATGATTAAGAAAAGCATTGTGTAGATCTCGTTAATTATGGGCTATTAGTGATTTTGATTTGTACTCATGTGTAGGTGCTAAAGAATCGGAAAGTGTACGGGCATCCGGAGAAATTTTCTTCAAGGGTGAGTAAAGTTTTAACCTAACTCAAGATAGAAGTGAAATATTTAAGTTGTGAAATTAGGAAATTTTATGGATAATAATCTACTGTTAGTAAGGATTAAGGTTGCATGTATGGGTAATTGTAATTACTACATTAAAGCTACCATGATCATATTATTGAGTATTAGGTATATGCCATATATAGGTATGCATACCTATCATATAAATATGTCTGTATAATTGTGATTACTACATGACAGCTACCATGATCATACTGTTGAGTATTGGATGTATACCATATATGGGTATTGTAACCCCCGGATCCTAGATGTACATATCATAGTATCAGTACTCGATACTGTGTACAAAATTGATTTGACCTTTCTAGTAGTCTGATTAAGCCAGTTTTAGTTTCATATCTTATTTTCTAATATTTTAGATTTTTCAGAATTTTCTGAATTTTTTTAGATTATTTTGAAAAATCTCTGAAATCGTGGTCGACCGATACCGATAATCGGCTCTATGATTTTTAATTTACAAACAGAGTTGAGTTTCTAAAATCTGCTTCTATATTAATCTTCAAAATTATATTTTTCTACTTTTTAATATTTTTAGAGATTTTTCTGAATTTATCAAAAATACAGCCAATTTAGTGTCGACCGGTATCACCGACCGATTTCAGGATTTTTATTTTGCAAATCAGACAGAATTTCTAGAATCCAATTTCACATTCCTCTCTGTGTAATATTCTTTATTTTACAAAATTTTGGGAACTGTTCGAACTAGTCAAATTTTGTCTCAATTAAAATATTAATTAAATAACATTGAATAATTCTTTTAGTTTTTCCTTTTTCTTTTCTTCTTCCCCAATTATTTATTTTCCTTCCCCTGCAAGGTACCACCTCTCCCATCTGTCTCTTCCACCGCCTCTCTCTCCCCCTATAAATTCTCTCACTCTCTCTTATTCTCTCTTTTCTCTATTTATCTTCACTCTCTCTAATTCTCACTCCACCTTTCTCTACATATTTTCTTTCCCCCATCTCTGTTCATGCAATCCAGATCCAGCCGTCGTGCCCAGCCCGGCCACCATCCAGTCCCTCTCTTTCCCTCTTCTTTTCTCTTTTCTCTCTTTATCTCACTTCTTTCTTCTTTCTATCCTCCTCCAATTACCCCACCTCCTCCAAAATTAAACTCCACCATTTCACCATCATCATCACAACAACCCACAACCGCATTCTTCTTCTCCTTTTACTCTCTCTTTTTGCCCTCCAACCACCCAACACCAATAGCACCAACACCAATCACCATCACCCAAATCTCCATCTTCAAACACCTCCAAACCACCACCACCAACACCTACCCCATCCTCTCTCTCCTCCCTTAGGCCACACTGCCCCACTCTGGCTGACTGCCGACCACCCTAGCTGGGCAGCCGCAAGCCAGCGGCTTCTGCCGCCACTGGCCGCCACCAGTATCCCCGGTGCTCTTCCCTCTCTCACTCCTCTCTATCGTCTCTCTCTCTATTGGATCCAATATCTAATAACCCAAAACCCATTAATCCAAACCCATTAACTCTAAACCCAATACCCATATTCATTTAAGTCGGGTTCGGGTTATTTGATCTAAACCCGATCCGTTAAGAGCCCAAACCCCTAATAAGGTAATTTTTACATAAACCCCTGTTAAATAAATTTATTTCATTTTAAATCCTTTAAATTACATATTTAACCTTGTCACTCTATGTGCATATTGTTGAGATACATGTTTGAAACTTATAAGTAGGTCGATGTTGGCTAAAATCTATAATTTGCATTAGGGCAGACTCTAATTTTAGAGGATATCCTGCCGAAATTTCCAATGATAAATAAGATTTCTATCAGATAGGATTCGATTAGAGTAATTCAGAGATTTATTACCTGGGACCGTTACAACAATCCTTATTATAAGGACTTGTACCATGGTCGCAGTCCTTATTATGAGGATTGCAACATGATAGCAATGAGGACTGCGATCATGATACCAGTCTTTATTATGAGAACTGCTACTCATAATAAAGATTATTTTTATAGTCACAGTTCTTATTATGAGAATTGCTACCATAATCGCAGTTGTTATTATGAGAACTGCTACTCGTAATAAGGACTGCTATTATGATCGCAAGCTTTATTGTGAGGATTGCTACTCATAATAAGGATTGTTGTCACACTTCTCTCACTGTGTTACTCCCCTTTAAAATCCTAACTACCCCAAAATCAAAATCATGTCATGAGTCAAAGTTCTTGAGTCACGTTCCTCGCATAAAAGGATTGCCACCATTTCAGCATCGTCATCATCTAAAAGAAACTAAATCAAAACTCAAGCCCTATATCTCCAAAATCATCATGAAAATGAACACGAACAAATCCATCATGAACAAAACGAGTTCTGCAGATCTAGATCTCAAATTGAGCTATTAAACGATTTAAAGAACCATCAAACAAATGCCCAAAATTTGTTTTGGGTAAAAAAAAGAAATTAAATTATTTAAGGAAGAAAGCATTTGATAAAAGGGTAAAAAAAAAAGGAAACAAAAATTATGGGTTAGTTATAAGCAGTGGACAATTTGAATTTACCACAGGGCTGAAATGGATGACCCCAAGGCGAAAAAAATTAATTGAGGTTTTTCCTAATTAATTGGAAAAGAGATGAGTCTGACGCTAATTTTCTATAAAATTATACTACAACTGGGCTAAAATTAAGTAAATAGCATGAACTCTTAACTGTTTTAAAAAAATTCCATGAATTTTGAAAATTGTAAAACACTATCATAAACTTTTCTTAAATTTTTAAAAAATATCATCCGTCACGTATATATCGCGTGGCAGTTTATTGACTGAAATACCCTTCACTATCAAATTTTTCAAAACGAGAAAAGCAAAAAGTTTTCTCTCTCCCCCATCCCTAACCTCCGGTGGTGCTCTTGCAGTCAAGGCTGAGGTGGCTTCACTCTCTCTCTCACACATTTTTTAAATTTTTTTTAATTCTGTGTTGTATTCGACAGGGTTAAATTATCTTTTTCTTTTTCTTTTTTTTGTGAGCAGTCGTTTGATAATTTGTGATATTTTATTGAAAGTGTCAAAATTCATTGTAGTGTTTTACAATGTTAAAAATTCTTGATAATTTTTCAAAATGGTTGAAAGTTCATGATATTTTCCTGAAGTTTAGCCCAACAATTGTTCAGAATCCCTACTCATTTTGCGACATGGGGGTCCATTTGAAATATCTTGATTGTGGTACAATGTCTTGGTTAAAATAAGTATTTGATGCCAAAAATAATAATTATACTTAATATCTTATCTATGAAACATATGAAAATTAAGGCTTAACTAAATTTTCTCTAACTAAAATAAAATACTTGAAATTTCTTTATATGTATATGCGTGTGTGTATACAGAGATAGACTTGTGTTATTTCGAAAGGATTCGAGGCTGAATCTTTTCCACTCAAATACTACCCTACGACATTTGAATGCAAGATTCATTCCCTTCAATTTGATCTACATTATTTTAAGTAACTAAAAAATTAAAAATCATGTATTTTGAATTTTTCGCCTATCCATCAAGTAGGCGCAAAATGACCATTAAAAAATAACATATTGTTTAAATCTACGTCTTCAAACATACAAATTCTCGATTTAACAATTTCAACATGATCTAAACACTTAAGAACCCTCACACTAATTTTTGTTAGATTTTAATTATTCTACATCGTTAAACTAACCAACTCACTATTTCGGTCGTTCATTTTGCGCCTACTTGATGGATGAGTAAAAAGTATTCAAAATACATGATTTTTTATTTTTAATTACTTGAAATAATGTAGATCAACTTCAAAGGAGTGGATCTTACATTCAGATATTGTAGGGTTGTATTTGAGTTGGAAGGATTCGGCCTCGAATCCTTCCGGAATAATGCAAGTCTATCTCCATATACACACACACACAAATATGTATATCAGCTGACAGCTGAGAATCCCTCTCAGCCTGCGGTGACGTGACACATTATTAGCCACACTAATAAGGACGGCCGCCTATTGAAACAATTGTAATTAATAAATGCCCCTACGATAAAAGATAGTAGATATGTATAGTTTATTATTTTTTTATATTTCTGATGTCAGTCAATATTGTCAAAATTATCTTTTATAACTGCGACCAACTGAATATGAATCAGGTCTCTTCAAATGCAACTTCATCGAATCACGAAATAAATTTGAATGCTTCTTTATTAATTTGTTTTTATACGCAGATAGTATATATTTTAGGAATGCGCCTAAGCTCGTATTGGTCAATAAAATAATTTCTCAATAGTTTTAAAAGCGACCTTTGTCGCTGTCTACAATTATATATAGAATTGTATCATGTGAAACTCACAAACATGTCAATTTTTGTGCTTAATTTATATATAAACAAAATAATTTTGTAGATTTTTATGATATGATCTGTAAGAATTTTACTGATTGCGAACATAGTCGCAGTTTACTTATTCGCATGTAAAGTATAAATTATTATTATTTTTTTTACATATTGCATGCGAACAAAGACTGCGACTATGGTCGCAGTGCTTAACGACAGCATATTGCGAATAATTTTTTTGCTAGGTTAAATGTAATAACGGTGACTAAGGACAGCGAATATAGTCGCAGTTTACGTATGATTTATATATTTTTTCTTTACTGTGACTTTTGTCTCAGCCGCCTATAAACTATGAAAATTTCTTTTATATATTGCATGCGATCAAGGACTGCGGTTATGGTCACAGTGCTTAACGATAGCATGTTGTGGATGATTTTTTTGCTAACGGTGACTAAGGACTGCTATTATAATCGCAGTTTACGTATAATTTTATATATTACATGCGAATAAGGACTGCGACTATGGTCGCAGTGCTTAACGACAACAGTCACAGTTTTATAATTTGTGATATATAGTGAAATATACTGATTTGAGAGGATTAGATTATGTTCGCAGTATCATCTACTATATAGTTTAATTTTGGACCGCGATCATGGTCGCTATTTTTAACTTTATTGACTGCAAAACTATCAAACTATTTATGATAGGACAGCGACCGTGGTCGCAGTTTCATATATAAATATAGTTAATCATGCACTTCGACTATAATCGTAGTTCTATTAGTTAAGAGTAATTATTATCTGAGTACTGCGACCTTTATCGTAGATAAGATGTAGAAATAGTAACTATACAACATACTTTATATGTATTTTAAAAATATGAAAGATCATTTTTCAGATAGAAGTAAATTTTATTTATAATATAATATGATCAGAAAGAGACCATACACAAAAAGAGCATTAAAAGCTCTTAAAAGAAGACAAAATAATGTTGAATATCAGAAGATCAAGAAATCCTAATTCTCGTCGTCATCACCATCATAAGCAGATTCGTCGTCTTCATTCTCCTCGTCTTCCTTTTCATCACTTATTTTCTCATCTTCTCCCTCGTCGTTCGGCACACTGTCCTCTTCAGTTTCTACCTCTTTTTGAGGGTGCTTTGGTTCATTGATAAACTCCCAGAATCGATCGTCTGTATCAAGCTCTTCTTCCGATCCGTGTCGAGAAGAACCTATAAAAGATATGCTCAAAGAAAGCGAGACTCCAGCATCATAGGACATGCTTTCATCAAGCATGTCTCTGTAAAGTGGCAGAGGAATAAGTTTCTCCTCACTAAGCCCTATGTAAACTTCATCATCCTCACGAAGAGGAGGATTAGATAAAATATTATTTGATGTAGTGAGATAGTCAAAAGAAGTGAAGTCCAGACTGCTATCAGATTCACTAGAATATTCTGAAGAAAGAGGACCAGTGGGAGAATGATTGAAGTTGAAATCTGAGTGTTCAGAGGAAGAAGATGGGGAAGACATGATTCAGGAATGAATTATTTCTGAAAGTTTTGAAATCAAATTGAAAACAAAGAGCATAAATATCTTTTTAGATATGAAATAATATATTAGTTATAAGCACTATAAAAAGGTCAATAACGTGAAACAACATGAATAGTAATAATAATTGTTATAGGTGACAGTTGAGTATTCAAAGAAGTGGTGAAAAGAAATTAAATATTTAATTGAAGCAGTTATGGCGGGAGAATCCAAAGAGATCCTTTTCTTTCAGAAGTTTATTATGTGAACTACAAATTAACTTTTTATATAATATTTTTTCTATATATTTAGATTACTTATGGTGCACATCTTTTCTTTATCGAGATTAATTTTAATGCATCTCTTTTTCGAGACTGTTGTTGTATCACGGTAGATAGAATATTAATTACTTCAATTAGTTCAGAGTAATTAATATAATATTTTTATAAGATGTGATATACGCAGACTGATCTCACGGTCGCAGGGCTAATCTACTTTGTAAAACGATCAAAATTCTGTTACATAAGGCATGCGAATAAGGACAGCAACTGTGGTCGCAGTGCTGAATTCTATCCGAATAAGGAACGCGACTAGGGTCACAGTCGTGATATAAAATTGAATCTTATATTATATTAAGTTTGCCACCATGGTCGCAGTAATAAAGGTCTGCGATTAGGGTCGCACTCGTGATATAAAATTAAAAGTTTTACTATACTATGACTGTGATTATGATCGCAGACTTTATAAAACGATCAAAATTATGTTACATAAGGCATGCGAATAAGGACAACGACTGTGATCGCAGTGCTGAACGATATCATGTTTCGTCTGTTATTTATATGTGAATAAGGAATGCGACTAGGGTCACAGTCGTGATATAAAATTGAAAGTTATATATTTTTTTTGATTATATTTTTGAATGTATGTGTACTGCGACCTGGATCCAATTTATAACATACATTGAGAATAAAGCAATTTTTTAGTACCAAGACCAACCATAGTCGCAGTTCATTAAAATTACATTAGATATTATTCAACCAATCTGCAAATATTATGACATGTACGAGAATATCTGATTGATAAAATTATATAAAAAAATAACAGTTTTTTTAGGTTTCACGCATATTTATTACTTTTTACTGCTGCTGTTTTTTCTCATTATCTTGATCCAATCTTTTTTCTTTTATATTTTCGATGTAGTAGAATTGGAAAAAATTTTATAATTGTAGATATATTCAATAGAAAATTCTCTGTAAATTATAAATATTTTAGGTAAAATTTTGTTGTAGATGAGTTTTTGCTAGTTTGGAAGTAAAAAAGGGTATTTTGGTCAATTTGATTGACGATTCTTTAGACGAGATTTTTTTGATTTTTTTGGCGCCTACACTGCCACCGATATGTGGCATAGATCCGGTCACGTCACCGCCGGCTGAGAAGCTTTCTCAGCTGTCGGCTGAGGTACCGTAGCCCCCCCCCCCCCCCCCCCCCCCCACACACACACACACACACACACACACACACACACACACACACACAGAGAGATATATATAGGGTGGAAGCACACCATGGAAGCAAACTTATTTATTATTGCTTGATAATATTTTACAAATAGTGGAATATTTTACAGTGAGGAGAAGAAAGATTCAAAGAGAGTTAAGAAGTACAAGAGGGTAAGAGAGAAAGAGACTGTAGAGCGCAAGTGCGCTCTTCTTCTGAGGCTCTGCCTCCTTATTTATAAGGAGTCCTTGGCTTCAGATGCACTATTGGCATCTTTTAGTGCGGTACTCATGTTCGATTGATGGCTCATCGGGGCTTAATCAATCAACAATGGATTCTCACTTATCTAATAGTGGGTAAAAAGATTCCCATTAATGTCTCTGTCACAGTTGGCATCATCAGAAAAATGTTTATTGAAGTCATTATTTTGGTCATAGAGCACTGATTAAGTGCCCGAAGTCATTGCTTGCGTCAGAGAGCACTGATTGAATGCTGAAGTCATTTTTCTTGCTTTGTTTATCTTCATTTGTTCATCTGTTTCTCCATGATGTCTTGGAGAAATTGATCAATATTTGATTCAAAATTTGGATCCTGACCTTCTTCATCAAGTCCTTCTTCTTCAGAATCTTAAATTAGAGCTTTTCAAGATCTTCCATTGTCTTGCTGGATTTCTTTAAACTTATGGACATTGTATCTATATCAAATGTTTGCTCCAATTGATTTTGCATATATTGCAGACGTCTCTTCTTTAATTTTTTCTCAGTCATCAAAGGATATTTCCTTCGAAGAGGATTTTTTAAGTTTCTAAGAAGATTTTTCTTCTTGTAGCTTTTTATGGAGCTGTAAATCTAGCAATTTATTATTTTACTCAATTTTATGTTTGCTCTCTGTTAATTTAACATTTTCATCAGTTTTGTTCTACTATTTAATTAAAAAAATTTATTTAAAATGGGGATATTATTTTTATCAAACTGTGCTTTCAGAATCCGTTTGAAAAGGTATGGCATTTCATATTCAATAAAGAAGTACATTATATTTTTTCTCGAAAAAAGAGAAGATTCCTCTTTTGTGAATTTAGGATGGGAATGGCAAATTATGCTTGGAGAATATGGAATGAAGCTCAATTCAGCATCAAATTTCAGCCACCATTGGGCAAACCAAGAGGGTAAATCAGATTGAAAAATTATTGGGCCAATTCTGTTAAACTAAGAATGTTTATTTTTGAGATTTTCATAGTAGAGAAAATTGTTAAAAGCAAAGACATTGTCCCAATAAGTGAATGAGACTCGTCATTCACCAAGTTTCCTTAACTTGGCCTGATTTGGATAAACTCCCTAATTTTGCGCAGAGAGAATTTCTCTGATGATAATTTTGCTGAAATTTATTTTAATCTTTTCTTTTAGTTTTTGGTAGAAATGTTTTACCTCAATTGCTTTAGTAACAATCAAAATGACTTCCAGTATATTTATGGACTTTCCCTCCATTGTAGGATAGTATGACTGTTCAAGATATTTATTATGTAATATCCATGGTTTATCCATTTTGGAAATATCATTTTTTTTCCTAAAGTAATAATTAGTTCATAAATACTTTTCTGAAAATATTTAGTCTTGATTTCGAGAATTTCTTTAAAAGAGGAATTCTTTTGGGAAGATTCATAGAAGGAGTATTAGTATGATTGAGGTGAATTGGAAGAAGACATTGGTCTTCTAGCAGTTGGTTTGTTCATTACCAACCAGGGCTGCTTGCCCTTATTTTCATGACCTCTGCCTCTATCTCGGCCCATCATTAGGCTACAAAAATTCACGAGTAAGAGAACCACGAAGAAAATTTTCTTTCACTTTATTATATTCAATGTCAAATTCAAAGATAGCCAATTCTCTTGCCATCTAGCAAATATTTGCTTAGATGATAAAATTTTAACATCTTTTTTATTACTGTTTTTGCAGAATTATAATCTATTCTTAACAAAAAAAAATTTATTAAATACATTTAATGATAGAAAGAACTTCTTTCTTAATTGTAGAATAATTGTATTGGGTTGAGTTCCATTTGCCTGAAATGAAACTACAAGTTCTTCAGTTTTGTTAATTAGGTTGACTTGTTTTAAAATACCACCATAGCTAATATTATTGGCATCTGTTTCAACAATTTTAAATCATTCTGGATTGGCCAATTTTATACAAGGAAGATTTTTAACTTTTTATTTAATTATTTAAACTGCCTTTGTATGTTCCATGGCCCAAGGCGTAGCATTTTTTCTTAGTTTAAAATACAAAATTCTTGTATCTTTTGCTAAGTCATAATAGCATGCTATATACTTAAGTGTTCCTAAAAAGCGTTGTAGCTGTTTTATTTTAGAAATTTCATTTGAAAATTTAGAAGAAAATTCAAAGCTTCTATTAATAGAAATAATTGTTTCATTATTAATATTATGTCTTAGAAATCCGATTTTCATTTGAAATAATTTCATTTTAGAGACAGATATTACTAAATCATTTTTAATAGTGAGATGTTTAAACACAGTAATGTTTTAAAATGTTCATCTAAGTTATTCGAAAATATTAATACATCATCAATATAAGTAACATACAATGTGTGTGTTATTTCATTCATTATATTTTAGAATTCTGAAGGGTATTTTTTTTAATCCAAACAATATTATATTTCATTCATAATGACTAAAAGGAGCTGTAAAAGCAGTTTTATATTCATCTTTTTCGGCTATCTGGATTTGCCAATAACCAGATTTTAAATCAAATTTAAAAAAAATTTTGCATTAACAATTCTGTTAAGTAAATCTCTTTTATGAGGAATATGATATCTTATCCCTTTAAGTACCTTATTTAGTGGTTTATAGTTTATTACTAGTCTAGCAATGTATTGTTCCTTTTCAGTTGCATTATTGACATAAAATGCAGTACAATTCCATAAGGAGTATGATTTTCGAATTATTTTTTCTCTAAGAAATCCTTAATCTCTTTTTATAAAGTTTCAAGTATGCTTGGTTCATTTGACAATGTCTAGATTTTGTAAGAATATCATTTTCATTAAAGGATTCTTCATAAGGTAAGAAAACTATATGTTGTTTCCAATCCAAAAGGCATTGGCAAATTACTACAGGTCTGAACTTTAAATTCTTCCTCAACCTGTTCTATTCTATGTTGAATTGGAAGAGATTGTAACTGTTTAGTTATATTAATTTTGAATCTGAATCTCTCCAGCTACGTGACCGATTCAATTCGATCTCTTCTATCGTCTCGAGATTGAGATTGAATAATCTATAGTGTTAAAATCGCTCATAGTAAGACTCACCTACAATGGGAAGCACGCTCCCTTCAGGCCAATCAGTGAAGAACGACTGAATGTGAGGAAAGAAAAAAAATGGAAACAAAATTATATAAGAAGAAGGAGCTGATCTATCTGATTGCTTTTTGCTAACGAAGATGAAACTAAAGTCAAACAAATTATGAAGCTGAGTTTTTTTCCTAATTATGTTAAGAAATAGATTGTTGTAGACAATTTTTCTACACACATATGCATGCATGAATGATAAGTATTATACGTATGCATTTTGTTGTAACTTGTTCTTTTTTCTTCGAGGTGTTCATTTACGTAATTCATGTTAGTTGACCTTTCTCGGCACTAGAACAAGTGAAATATGAAATAACTTATTTTGATTTGAGTTAAGATGAATGATAATATAATTGTACCCATTTAACCGATTCGTTGCTGTATTTATGCCTAATTCATATCATATTAGATTTTGATGGATTAGGGATAAATTTTTGTTAACGAATCATATATGCATTTGTGCATATATACCGTGTTTGACAAATATAAAGGAGATATTTATCATATCCAATCTGCATATGATCTACTATACCCAGAAAACTCAGAGGTCATATTTGGCAACTTGTTCAACTGTTAGTAGTTAATCCATTTTCTTTTTATTAAAGTCATATAGGATCTTTATTTCAAATTTGGATAGTTCTGTGACTCTTTATATATTAGAGATCTTGCATTTGAATAATTTATAATCGACATTTAGATTTTAGTAAAATTCAAGAGATATCTTGTCACCTTTTTGTAGCTGGGATTTCATTGCTAGCTCTTTTTTTTTTTTAATACATGAATACCTTGTATTTTAGTGGTGTTTGGCTTTACTCTTAAGCTGAGATATCTTAGTTGGAATCCCATTTTAATTTTATTTTTATTCCTTATCTCCTTTATGTTATTTCTCTAATTTTCTTTTCTAATTTTTCTTTATTAATTCTCTTACGTAGCTCTTTATTAATCCAAAAGATATGCTACATGTTATATTCATTTTCTCCCCTCAAACTCCTAATATATCACAAAGATGAGTTAAAGAAAAAGAAAAGAAAAATTGGTTAAAAAATGAAAAAATTAACTAGAAGAGATATATTATTTAGAGTTCAAATATTAATTTAATGATTATAATAGTACAAATATAGATTACATTTTAATTTTAAAATAATAGAGATTACTAATTAGAATGTATTTAAAAGTTTAAATATTATTAATTTAGAGTAAAAAATTATAAATTTTTGATTTAAAGATATTGGAGTTATAATTCACTTTTTTTAATTAGATTTCAAAATTTTTAATAATAGCATATTTTATAAATTCAATGTGCACATACATTTGAGAAAACATATTTTAAAATTTTTAATTTTGATTTAAACATTTAATATTCTTCGAACTGCATCTCATACCAAAAAAATATAAAACTATATTACTCTCAAATAGAAAAGAATTTTCCATCCACTGTTTTTATTTGTTTTCTTAATCAAATACTTGAAAACTTACTTGTGCAAACTTACTTACAACTGCAAAAGAGCATTATGAATACCACTTATGACTTATAATTTTTGGGTGGATTGGAAAAAGATTTGAGAAAACTGACAGTAAATCAATTTTCTTTGAAAAAAATTTTATGATATATCTCACGTTGTCAGTTTTTCATTCAAAATTCAGAGATCTCACAGTAAAAACTGCCGTTAGTGAACCGACACTGTTTGTGATATCTATTAAATTCACGGTTTCCATGGAAACAAACAAACCCCTTATGTCGCACGCTACTCTTTAGCCTTGTGCACACTAGTGGGAATTAAGCGGACACAAGTTGCTTAGCATGCGGGATCCAAACAAGTCGTTAACTCAATCAATTACCCACACGCACAAAGTTGCAAATCATGAAAAGCGAAAAGGCAAAAAAATGCAAGCAAAGGTGCAAGCTTTTCACCAATGGGCAGCCACCCACGTGAGTTCCACTTTCTCACATAAAAAACAAAATCCCCACGCCCTCCCACACGCGCCCTTCTCCGAATGGGAAGGGGAAAAAATCTTTTTTCCTCAGAATTAATATTAAATTTACATAATTCTAATGTAAAACGATAAAATAAAAAAACTTTAAAAAGAAAAGTTAAAAATCCTTTCCCCCATCTGTTCTTGTGATTCCAACGAACACCCAACTCAATATTTTAAACCATTTCCGCATCTCCGGTTGGGCCCCGCCACTGCCACCACCACCCGAAACGCATCTCGTACCGGTATTTATACGCGTACCGCCCCTTTTTCTTCCTCTCATTTCTTTTCCCCCAAAATTATTATTCATTCGTCAATCCTCTCTCTCTCGCTCTCTAGCTGTCGCTCTCTCTCCTCTCTCATCTATGAAGCAGACGCCTATGTACCGGCTGGCGGCGGGCCCGAATTCGGGCTTGACCCGATACGGATCCGCGCCCGGCTCGCTCCTCACCAGCATCGCCGACTCCGTCATCAGCGAGGGCGGCATCCCCAGATTCCACCCCCCCGGCATCGGATCCGGATCCGAGCCCGCCACTCTTCCCATGACCCGACTCTTCACCGGAGGCGGCGGCGGGGACAACTCTCCCAGCCTCCTCACAGCCGAGTCCTCCTGCGGTGCCAGCAAGGACCCCATGGGCCCGACCGGGCTACAGCGGTCCTCTTCTAATAGTTTCCCGCACCATCATCCTGTGGGTGAGATCTCGGGTGCAGCCAACGGAGATAATAAGGCGACGGCAGCGGCGGGAGGTGGGGCCCACTTGCTGAGGCAGAGCAGCTCTCCGGCTGGATTCTTTTCGCATCTCATGGTCGACAACGGTAAGCTTTTCTTTTCTTTTCTTTCTTTTTCTTCTTCTCCCTCTTCGAAAAGTTTGTTTATTACCCGTTTTGCTACACACACGCACATATTGATTCCCTGCACTCACTTCCTTTCTTTTTGGGAAGAGAGCATGTGGGTTGAAATTAAAAAGTAACGCGCGTATTGTATCAGATTCTGTTGCGTGTAAGAAACTGAGTTGCTCGCTCGAGTGTGCCGCATTTTGCAAACAACACCCTGAAAAATGCTTGAAACCTAATTAACTGCAAACTGCCGTTTGGCGGTAAACGGAGCGAGGGAAAACCGCGTACGGTGGCTGTTTTCCGTTTCGAGACAGCGGTAACTGAACCGTGGGCCCCACACCGTGGAGGTGCTGGTCAAGTTCGCACTGGAAGGGCACGCGCCTTTCGTTGACTGCACCTGTCTTTGTTTTCTTTAACGCAAACTACGAAATTGCCATCGAGTCGTGTCGACCTAAATTAGCTTAATTTGGTCCCCCGAATAAAAACAAATGTGTGGGTGAGCTGGATCCGGGGGGGACCCATTTGGGGAAAGGATCAAAGGATGAGGTGTGTCCGATCGGGATGGTCCACTGTCATTGGATAAGCTCGGATCCTTTGTTTGTGGGGGCCCACTGCTACAGATGACACGGCCTAGTTCTCTAGAGGGGATTCAATTCAATTCAATTTTGGGGCTTTTTCGTAAATTAGTTAATCATGCGTCTCTCACGTTGGGTTCCTGGTGATCGAGACAGATGAATCTGGACCTGGCCTAACGTTACTGTTTTCTATTTTAATCTAAATTAGTTAATTAATTTAAGTTGCTTGGAATTAGGATTAGGGTTGGGTTACCCCTTAATTAACTCCATGTTTGTCTTAGTAGCATGTGAATCTGATCTAATGGTAGGGTTAGTGTATATCATTATTTATTATGTTAAGGGATAATTGTGTGAACCTTCTTGGTTGGCAAGTAAAAGTCTGGCTTCGCGCACCCGCGAATGGGTCAGATTTTGGGCAGATTTGAGCCCAAACAAAGTTGATCTGATTTCTTTTGGAATTGTCTCTGCATGACAATAGTAAAACCTTTTGGTGAATTTGCCTGTGTGCATGAAGTATAGTCCGGATCCTGTGCGTATGCTCTTAATCTTTTTTTTTTTTTTTTTTTTCCGAAATTAAACAGAGTTTAATGACTACCATTGAGATCTGGCTCAGTGATAATGTGGGAGTTTTAAGTTGTTGAGGTCCTAGATTTCAAGACTGAGTTACAATCTTTGTTCAACATAAAAGTTTGAGCTGCCTTTTATCTTTTATTATAACTAGAGAATGTATGTTTATTCTCGTTGTTACATCCAAAATTATGGCTTTATTCCTAAAATTGTGAACCCGCAATTCTTATATAAAAATTAGAGATGAAATCATAAAAGAAAAGTTCCATCTGAGTTTATCATTGATCCATAAAATGATTAAAAAAAATGAAAACTTCCCAAGAAATAATAAATAAATAAAAAAGAACTAAAGTTACAAACTAAGTAGATGACATGTAAAATAAAAATTAGAATCTCAGTCTAATTTGAATTATATGAAAAAGAATTTATCCAATTGGAAATTCAATCCTGTCTCATGAAAATAGACTTATCTTTTATTCATACGCGAGGTGAAAGCCTAATTAATCAACCTTCAATTTCTCAGAACTTTCTCACATGGACAAAGAGAAGAGATGCCTAACCCCCTTCTTGCGAAGTGTTTATACATAACCAACGACTTGGTTTGATGTGTATTGTTCTCTTTCTATTCTAGCTGATTTATGCTGCACTTTATCTGTTTTGTGGGCCATCTATGCTAGTTTGAAACTCTGCGGTGTAGAAAATGATGCAGACTTCTGAAACACAAATGAAGAACCTACTATTCATTTTCCCTCTGTGCAGGGGCGGCTCAACCCCTAGGCGAATGAGGCGGTCGCCTAGGGCCCCAAATATAGTGGGGCCTCCAAAATAATAGTATAAATTAGTATTTATTAAAATAAGAAATATAAAATATACAAATTTCTTTTCGTTTGTTCAATCGGGTGTGGCGGAGTGGTTATCAGGCATAACTAGAAATTTAGTGGGCTTTGCCTGCCCGAGTTTGAATCTTGTCATCTATGTTTTTTTGAATTTTTTTCCCTCTTCATTTTTTATATCACGAGGAAAAGCTTGAGTTTTTTCCACTCTCCCTAACTATTTAATTATAATTAGAGAATTTTTCAAAATTAAAACTCTCTCTCTCTCTCTATGTGCTGCCCTGCTCTTCACCGCCTCCTCTCTCTCTCTCTATGTGTTGTCCTGCTCTTCACCGCCTCCATCGCCAAGACCCTAGATTAACGACAGGGCCTGCAAGTACTCTTTAGAAAAGATGCGTTAGCAAAACTTGAATACAAAAACTTGATTAAAAATTTTGCATCTCAGAAGCTGGAAGAATTATTTTTCAATAAAATATAGATTACATAAAATATTAGTTAATATTAATTACTTATTAAAAGTATATTTTAAAATAGGGCCCATTTAAAACTTTCGCCTAAAGCCTCCTTAGAAATTGAGCCGCCTCTGCCTCTGTGTACAACATATAGTTGGCATTGTACTTATTTTTAGTTCAGCAGGCATCTCACTTTTCTTTCGAGTGTAGACAAGAAACTGCTGGTGACGATAAGGGAGAATGTTTCACGAATTTACATATACATCCCTACTCTTGTTTACTAGCCCACAAGTTCCATATGGCCTACACTCATATTTCATTTTTGCGAAGTATATTGTGTTGGAAAAAATAGAAATTATATGCGGAATAAAGACCATGGATCAATGAATCACATACAACTCAAGATAATCAAATGCATAAAATGAGCAATAATAAATGCACTATACCTGAAGCCATTGAAAGTTGAATGAGGACGAGAATCCTTGTGATTGATGGAAGAAGACAAATCCTTGATCTTTCCTTTGATTTGAACCTGCAACCCTAGAGCAATTTGATCCTCTTCTCTCTGTCTCCCTCTTTACCACAAAACTCTCTTTTTCTCTTAGCGATGGTTATTCCTCAAAACAAGGAAGGAGTCTGTTGTGTCATTCACGGGAGGAGAGAAGTGGGTCTTTTAATTGCTAAATAATCACCCATGATAATACCACCCATCATAATTCTTTTATACCCCAGGTGACTATTAAAACTATACACAATTGTCACTTTAATATGGGCATAACAACATATCAGCTAATCTTTTATTAGGAATCCAATATTAATTAAGGTTGAGTGGGCCACCATGATGTGAGATTAACATTCTCCCACTTGGACCACTAACCGATTAGGTTAAAACTTTAGAAAATAAATAAAAGAAAAGACTCTTTTTGAAAATTATTTTGACCCTATTGGATTCCATACTTAAAAAATTTGACACGTGATCACGAATTTAAAAATAATAACAACTGATAAGCCCAAATATGAAATACCGTAATACTGCAATTAGCTTGGACTACCAATGCGAGTCATAGCGGTTATACAACATCCACGTCATACTCCCTTCTATGTACCACAACATTGATAACCCTCACTAATTGAGTGCATAACCAAAATGACCCCTGTAATTGTCTTGTAAAGACATTTCCTGTTTAACATACATCCATACATAATATGTGCACACATAATTGGATAACAGGAAACACAGAAACAAACTTTTATTTGTACAATAATGTCAATTACATAAGTACCAAATACACATTTACAGATTGCCCAAAAGACCCATTCTTACAACATGTTCCTTGAATATCTTTGGAGGCAATCCTTTTGTCATTGGATCAGCAACCATTAAAGTGGTACTTATACTTACAATTGACACCTTTTGTTTCTCAACTATTTCTCTAACCACCAAGTACTTAAGTTCTATGTGTCTAGAACCATTAGAGTACTTACCATTCTTAGAGAAAAACACGGCTGCTGTATTGTCACAATATATCGTCAACGGCTTGGCAATAGAGTCAACTACACCAAGTGCTGAGATGAAATTCCTTAACCACAATGCATGATTCGAGGCTTCAAAACAAGCTATGAACTCAGCCTCCATCGTGGATGAAGCAGTGATAGTCTGCTTTACACTCTTCCACGAGATTGCCCCACCTGCTAGCAGGAAAATGAAACCTGAAGTAGACTTCCTGCTATCAGGGCAACCAGCAAAATCTGAGTCCGAATAGCCGATCACCTCCAGCTGATCAGATCTCCTGTATGTGAGCATATAGTCCTTCGTCCCTTGAAGATACTGCATAACCTTCTTAGCCAACTTCCAGTGCTCCATTCCTGGATTGCTCTGGTATCTTCCCAACATCCCAACAGCAAAGCTGATATCTGGCCTGGTACATGTGTGAGCATACATCAAGCTCCCAACAGCTGATGCATACGGAACTTTCTGCATTTGACCCTTTTCTAAGTCATTTCTGGGACACTGGCTACCACTTAAACTGTCACCCTTCTGAATGGGTGCAGGACTGACTGAACACATTTCCATATGGAATCTTTCCAAGACTCGATTGATATACCCTTTCTGAGACAATCCTAGCAATCCTCGAGATCTATCCCTGAAGATCTCTATGCCAATAACATAATTTGCCTCACCCATATCAACCATCTGAAAGTTCTTGGTTAGATAACTCTTAGTTTCATACAGCAAACCAAGATCACTACTGGCTAATAAGATGTCATCTACATACAGAATCAGAAAAATAAACTTGCTCCTACTGATCTTTAGATATATACACTGATCAACAGTGTTTTCTGTAAATCCAAAAGAGGTAATGGTATCATTAAACTTTATATACCATTGCCTGGAAGCTTGTTTAAGTCCATATATAGATTTCTTTAATTTACAAGCCAAGTGTTCTTGTTCTTTAATTGCGAACCCTTCAGGTTGCTCCATGTAGATATCCTCATCCAAATCTCCATTTAGAAAAGCAATTTCTGCCTAGACGATTTTTAATCCCAAAATTACAAAAATTAGGGTTTCAATTCCTTTGATTTTGATCTCAAATTAATTGCATAATTAGAGGAATGTGAACATGAAATTAGGGCTATAAGATCCTCTACAAATTCTACAATTAAAGATCAAAAATCTAAATTTTATGAATTGTAAATCAAAACCCTAACTTTTCATAATCCCTAAATTCAAGTTGTATTGATTCTTAATCATGGCTCTGATACCAAATGTTGGAAAAGGGATTAGAAATTATATGCGGAATAAAGACCATGGATCAATGAATCACATACAACTCAAGATAATCAAATGCATAAAATGAGCAATAATAAATGCACTATACCTGAAGCCATTGAAAGTTGAATGAGGACGAGAATCCTTGTGATTGATGGAAGAAGACAAATCCTTGATCTTTTCTTTGATTTGAACCTGCAACCCTAGAGCAATTTGATCCTCTTCTCTCTGTCTCCCTCTTTACCACAAAACTCTCTTTTTTCTCTTAGCGATGGTTATTCCTCAAAACAAGGAAGAAGTCTGTTGTGTCATTCACGGGAGGAGAGAAGTGGGTCTTTTAATTGCTAAATAATCACCCATGATAATACCACCCATCATAGTTCTTTTATACCCCAGGTGACTATTAAAACTATACACAATTGTCACTTTAATATGGGCATAACAACATATCAGCTAATCTTTTATTAGGAATCCAATATTAATTAAGGTTGAGTGGGCCACCATGATGTGAGATTAACATATTGAACTGATAGTCACAAAATCGATTCAAA